>JAFFZH010014680.1:0-77524 GCA_018420115.1 Euura saliciscinereae
CCTTAACTGGCGTCAAAGTGACTCTTCATGCCTTTGCCGGAAAAAATATCGTATGGGGCGCACCCGTAAAGTAACTGTTCGGCGAGGTTATGTTTTTAGTACTCTCCGTTGGCTTTACCTTAGGCTCGCCTTCGGCTCGCCGGTAAAACCAACGGCTCGTACGAAAAACATAACCTCGCCCGAAAACAGTGACTTTACGGGCATGCCACATAATATACTATTTTACGGAAAAGGCATTACAAAGTCACTCTGACGCCAGTTGAGTTCCGCACGAACTGCGTATAGAGAGGGGGTAACCTGCGGTACAAAAAATTTATTCCGCAACTTTGACGTGCGCAGTTCGAACTGCGCATCAAAGTTGCGGAATAAAGACTTTATACCGCAACTTGGAACTTAGCGGTATAAAGTGCCCTTTGCCGGAACGAAAACAGGCGTCAGAAAGTGACTTTGTAATGCCTGTGCCGTAAAAAAACTTTTTTCATTGCTCATCTGGATTTCAGGCTATGTTGGCTTGAAAAATCGAAAAACGCTAAGAGCTGATTATTTGACCAGCTGCAGTAAAAAAATACTTGGTCAGAAAAATCTGGAAAAATTCACAGTTGATCCTTTCAACGTGTACTTCCACTGTGTGAAAGGGCAAACAGATCAAAAAGGGTCGGAGAAATAGACCGTTCGATTTGACGTGGAATCCCCCATATGTATATAATGAGCTTTATTTTTACCAACGAAGAGAGTAAAGCCTGCTTTTGAATAAGTCAGTTCTGTCCTTATCGCGTGAGGTAAATACGGACAATTTTACGGACTGGTAATTCACCGAGTAGAGTTAACGCACAGGATTTTCGCGTGTTTGACCAGAGTAATTAGCCCGAAATTTCCGCAAATATACCCATCCCAATCTTCTCTTGAATACAGACTTCTAATGACGCCGAAAGGCAGCGATATAAGGTTCGTGCAAACACATTAAAAGTATATTTTATTTATCCTCACTTTCTGTTACTCCCTTTTCAGCCCACCTACGCTCCTACTGACGTAGGTGTATGCTTGATCCTCCCGCATTGCTTGATGGCACAGGATTGCAAATATTTTCGTATCTAGAATAAGCGCAGTGGGAATATGGATATTGACGAGTTCCCCGAGTTGATTCTCCCATCGGGCTTATTTCTGAAAGATAGTCTCTGAATGGACTGGAGACCCAAAGGGAAATGCATCTGAGAATTCGTGAGTGTGTAATTAGTTTATTCATGTTTTACAGTGGATCGTATTTCGCAAGAATTATACCCTCAGAAGGTAGTCAAGCCAGCGTTTATCTAAGGCTGATTCAATTGGTGTCTCTTCCGGTTCCGTCTTCCATCCCGTCTCGCTGTCCTGCAGGGAGTCCATTTCGAACAGACGCTTGTAATTCTATAAACAGTAATGATCATTTGAACCTATTAATCAATTCGCCTCCAGAAATCCGATTCTTCTATTGACTTTGAAGTGCCAATTTCACTAGACTGCTTTTAGCAGACCCTTCCGAACGTCAAGTACAACTTAAAAACACCAATAGCCTGACACTTGTGACGAAACCTTATCCTTACTATTTTTCTAACTCTGTTGTACTTGTCGTTGTAGATTCTGGGCCCGTCCTTAGCATGAGTTCCTATCGTCTCCGTCCCGTGTAGAATTAACGTAAAGTTACCCAAAGTCCCTTTGTTACTCCGTGGTCCGATCTACAAGATGAAAACAGAACGTAACATCATCATAGCTAATTGTGTTCGTCCTTCGACAAAGCTTTCCATAAAATTGGCAATACACTTACCGAATCTGATATTTCGATCCGCCAATCCCCTCGAGGATCTTCACCCCAAGTGGCCACCGACATGAACGTCCAGTCAACAAATCCCTCCTCAGAGTCGTCAAGCTTTCTGGGCGACAGTATTGGCACTTTGGTTCCTTGGGGGGAAAAAAAAATTGACCTCACAGGAGAGTTCCTACTGGCACTTTATCTTTCGAAGAAGGTTTTCTCACCCGACGGAGATATCAAGTGCATAGTTAAAGCCCCACGTATCGTGTACCTTATGTTAGCTCTGACTTGAACATGCTCCAGGTAGTTTACTCGATTCTTAGCTCCGGCACAACCATTCGTGGCAAAAGTGACGTGAACTGGGTTACCGTATGTTAGCGTAGCGTTTGACCTAAAAACATAAAAAACAGTGTGTAGGTGTTGAGGGGCTGTTGCTGGAACGTGCAAAAGACTCCGGGTTCTCGACGACGCTAAAAGTCTTATCTTTTTGACCTTCTTAACCCATCGCCTATGAAATCTGTGCGCAGTTATATTTTTTCACGCGAGATGTGGTTTACTCTTAATGACTCTTAGCACGTAAACGAGCAGTTTACATAAAAGCGGATGTAGGTCAGTGTTTTCGGCATAAATTTTTGTAAGGACTGAATTCTTATTAGTCGCTTTTCTTCACGTTGATGTTGAGTCAACGCTCGTTGACAACAAGATGGAAAGTGCCCGGAGGGAAATAAGGGTGATGAGGGACGTGAATTTGAACGACAGAACGTATACACGTCGTTGGCATGTTTAATTCAAAAATTCAGGAAGCTAGGCCCCCCCTTAGGGTTTGCGGATTTCTCATCATTATTTGACGTGGGAGCTGTTGGATATGCTCCGTGCGGTGAATTCCCATGAATTCATATGACGGGAGTTGGGAGCGAGGCGGTATATCGTCGAACCCCTTGCTGCAAATAATTAAATCAAACGACAAACACAACCGCATCGCTAATTATTGCGGTACGAATTCGGCGGGATCTACATTACAATTACAATTTTCATACTCACACGAGGTCCGGTGTCACGTAGCATTCTCGTTTCTCTGGGACAGTGGTCCAGTTGTACCCAGTGGTGACAAGGGCGAAGGCATTCATAAGCCCGAACCCGAATCTCGGATTAAACCAGAATCCAGCGGCGTTTTTGAACCAGCCCGGATTTTCCCTGTTCGAATAAAGTCGTGGTAGTGTGGGAAGACTGGCTTATCGAAAATAAGCTCGACCAGCTATCGGTCACTCATTCTTGAGGCGTATTTTCAGTCAAGACAGTCTCAATATGGATCCAAGCCACTTTTGGACACCTTGAAAAAATATTTGACTATCCAGGGTGAAGTTTTTGGTTATATTATCCCCGGGAGGTATGGAATTCACTCAGTGTGAGGAACGACGAAAGACAAATACTTTCGCGAAATAAACGAAGAGAACCGTGAATTAATAATCATGTCAGTTCTGAGAGAATTACGCTTCAAATTCGTAATAACTTCAAGTCGAACTACAAATCCGATTGTTGAGTTCACGTTTCATTCCGCTTTGCGAAGTATGAAATTTCATCTCTCGGTATACGAGTTTGACAACGAATCCTATAAAGTTTATTATTCGTGGAAAGACAAAGTTTGGTTCGTTAATAAGACAATGAATGTTAACAGGTCTAACTTCCTAAAACAGTGAAAAAGTAAGTTGATCGGCGGTGAAATGAATTCACCAAAAGATAAATATTGGTGGTACTTTCAATTCAATAAAACTTTTCAAAGTATTTTTAGCATTCAAAATCGGGCTCAACAAACTCTCTAAAATCTATTGTGTATTCTGAAAATGTATTTACAGACCGAAATATCACAGGTTCTATTTTGTGATACAATATAGAGTTTCGTTTGAGAGTCTGAGGGTATCCCCAAGCCCTTTGTCGCGGACCCGGACCGAGGCACAACATTTTTCGTAGTCGTATGTGTACGGGATATGAAACTGGGATCTGTGATGATCCTGAATAGATTGAAATGCGTCATGATGTTTGATCATGTCACGGAAAGGGTGAAGATATTTCATCGCGGTGAGAGGGTTATATAACCCTCTTTCCCTCAAACTTGACTGAAACCACATACCTGAGGGGATTGTACTCTGAGGTCCAGACGACAAGATGCTGCACGTCTCTCCACGTCAAGTTATTGCTGAAAGAAGAAGAAACAAGTTCAAGAATCGACCCTCACTAGAGCTTTTCGGAAGGTCACAATGATAGCCATTATTTCTATTTCTGCTTTTCATGGACTCATTTGACGACTGTTTCTGACTTGTCCTGGAAAAACTAGAATGATTTCATGACATTCTTCCAAATAATCCAAGCTAATAGCTATCCATTTTGGCTTGAATCCTCGATCTAAGTGATCGTAAAAATTAAATGATTACCATTCTTTAATCGTATGAATGCTAATTATCATTTTTCAGAAAAAAGCGTGACGCAATTTGATCTGAGATTCGCAATTCATGCTACCAATGCAAATAATTCAAAGTACATCAGTTGTAATGGAAGCCCTGTATCAGTGTAATCAGTAATGGCCATTTATACGTTTATGTTTTCATGTGGGGTTTATCATGGGTATCGATCATAACGAAATACTAGATACGTGAATTTGACTGGGTCAGATATAACCGTCAACTCACTAACGTCACCAATTACGAAAATTGATAGTCCTGAATGATGGTTATTGAAAATTTTCATTCTCCAACGACTAGAATTTCGATATGTTAACTGAGGGTTCAATAATATGAGCAAAGAATGTATGATAACCCTAAATGCCGTCTGGAAGCCAAACTCCGACCCACGAAGACGTGAAGTTGCGGAATTACGATTTCGAGGAATGAGAGTAATTGTCATTCCCCCTGCTAGCCGAAACGGACTATAACTCATTTTCATCTCATCATCTCGTGTTCCGTCACGGTGGCACTCGTATATTATAAGAAAAAAGATGTTCACTTAAACTTTGAAGATTCCAGTAAGGATCAAAGTCGCTGGTGAGCAATTTTCACCACGAAGGTCTCGGAAAGCTCCTGACGGCCTTAAAGGATCTTCGGTGGTTACGTTCTGAGATAGCTTTTGATCAACAAAACTCTGCTACACTTTGTGCGTAGCAAACGAGAAATAAGGAATTTTGATGATTACTTGACTTGCAAGGCGAGAGCCAGGATACCCGCAGCCAAAGGCGCAGAAGCTGACGTCCCCGTGTGTCTCGTGGTGCATGTATTTCTGAGATCAGTCGTTGCCTGAAATTTGAAGTAAATTAAGTTAAGTTCCTTAAAAAAAAAACATCATATTCAGCAAATAGGAAATTTGCCAAGGAACAAAACGGAGATGAGCTAGAGGTTAGCTCGCTGAGATTTTTCAAGGAATGATGTATGATTGCAGAGATTTATGACATGGAAACCCCATCTGATGTACGCAGTGACTGTCTCTCCCTTCAGAGGCTGCGCACGATTGATCCATTCAGAATTTAAGAAAATGAAACAAGAACACGATAAAAAGAATCACACAAAACTTGAAGTATACCGAGGAATTGAATGATTTCAACGTTTACACCGAACTCACTTGAATTCTATCAAGTTTTAGAGTTACACGTGACTGAAACTTTCCTCGACTGATAATAAGAAACTGTAGAGAGAAAAACGGCGTCTCTTTGTGGAACCTTCTTTAATCTTTTCAATCACTTACTATCATTTGATCGTGATAAGCCCCGCTGCTGTAGGTCGTTGCGAGTGTGGAAGGGCACCGTTCGCCGTACCAAGGAAACCTTCCGGTCTGACTTGCGGATCCAACGGCGACTGTATAGATGCTACCGACGTATCCGTCGCATCCGCAATCGTCGGATCTGGAACCCCCGTTCCCAGAGGCCCAAACGTAGATACTGCCTTTACCGTTTCGTCCCTGAAATCGAGTGATTCAGATCGAATTTCGCTTCAGAAATTATTTTAGTATTTCCATATCAGGCATTCCGTGCCAACTCGACAAAGGATTTTTCCTCATCTGGTTCATAATTTTGTATATAGGGACGCGGTGTAACGACACGATTTTACCCTTCTTTTTTCAGACTTTTTTCCATGTCAGAGTTTCAAACAACGTTTTTCGAAATTGTTGTCAGACTTCTAAAAATATAATATGAATATTTTGGGTTGAATTAAGCGATGATATATGAACATGAATTCCGTTTTATATTCATAGTGATGAAAATCAGCATTTCTATGTTGTAAACTTGATAAAAGTGCGCGACTACCCGAAGCCGGCAGATGCGATATTCGAAGGGACTCCCTTTATAAATATTGAACTCGATGGTAAATCCCTTTAGAGCCGTAAGGGATTTCCGGAGCTTACTTCACCGACGAGCGGTATATAATATAATATAGTATGAAAAAAAGAGAACGAAACAAAAATATAAAGGAATAAAAATAGTCTGACAAACTCGCCCTACGCTACCTGAGCGATTCCCTTGCGAAGTGCCTCGGATGCGAGGCGCCCCGGCGCCTCGAGGCTTTTCCCGTCGTCGGCCGGACCCCAGGAGGCTGTGTAAATGTCTACCAGGTCTGGGCGATAGCCGAGGGCCTCGCCTTCGACCCTGTCGTTGACGATGCCGTCGAGAAGTTTAATTCCGCCGATTGAAGCTTCGAAGGCAATTCCGACGCCGCATTTTCCGTTATTTGCTTTCATAGAAATTTCACCGGCACATCTGGTACCGTGTCCGTTGATTCCTGGCGAGTTGATTGAAACTCAGCACTCGTTTACAGGTGGGTAGAAGACGGGATGAAAAGTTTTAGAATTAAAGCTACTCAGTCAAACCCTTGTTTTTCTTATCGTGTTCGCGTACTTTTCAATATTTCTTTGTTTTCTCAGAGTCCTTCGAGCTTTGTAAACCGAAACGAGGTTATTTTTCTTTTATGAACTGACTTTATCTCAGACTACGATATTGGATCTCTGCTTTGCCAAAACAAAAAAAATAAAAGCAAATAAAATAAAGTTCCTGCACCCGTTCCGTGATCGGATTTTACCGTTTGAAATCGTGGACGGCAAGCCAAGTGCGGGAACAAGAGGAATCGAATTCATTCAGCATTCGATTTCGTCGAGAGTTCAATAATTTCATTTTCTGTTTCGTTTGACAGTGAATTTCACCTCAGACTGTGTAAAAAGTCTTCGAACGAGGGTGAGACGGTCTTGATTGGGGAAAGTTTTCAGTCCATTGTTGCCTCGTTCATCGATTTTCCAATTACCGTTTCTATAGCTTCGTGCCGAATTGAAATTACCTGTGGATTCGTATCGTGGAATCGGGTCGTGATCTCCGCCGTTGACGTCGTAGCTAATCTCTGCGTCCTGAAACCCACAATCTAAACATCATTACAAAATTGGCACCTTCAAAAGTTAAATTGCTTCCAAAACCGGTGGAGATAATAGCAACAAGCAGAATTCGACGGGTATATCGAACACAGAGTCGAAATTTTGAATTTCGTCCCAACCGACGGAGACGAGTAATCTCTGGTGGTCGGTTATTCCGAAAACTCCAATGATAACGGACGAGAATTGATATCACCAGACTTACGTAGTTGCTGCGCAAGTCGTCGTGGGTATATTCGAGGCCATCATCCAGTACGGCTACCCTAACTCCGCGTCCGGTTATCCCGAGTCGGTAAAGAGGCAGCACATTCAGGTCCAGCTTCGGGAGGTCCTTGCTGGTTCGCGTATCTTGCTGAAAATCCGAAAGAGCGCGTTTTCGAACGTTTATCTCGAGTCATATTTACCCTTGCAATCACACCCGTGGCCTTTGAAACCCGGGCTTATCGGCACTGTCAGATATGATTTGCAGCCGGACATAAGTACACTAAGTAGTGATGAAAATGATCGATCAATATTTAATTTACACTCATATTGACCCGGGCTTTATTGAGCTTCACTACCCCCTGGATAGAAGCGCGGTATTACCGTGTTATAACAACGCCTTTGTCGGTGGGTGGATAATTTCATGATAAGATAAAAAGGCGTTATTTGCACAATGACGGATAAAATGTGGGACGATATTGATAACCTTGAACTAGAAGGTGAAAGCTCTTTTTCTCACACCCGGTCGCAAAATGCCACTTTTCATACCTCTTGAGCGGGCGCAAAATAGATCTTTTCGGCCCTCGGGCGCAAAGTGCCGTTTTGCGCCCGCTCACTCGATCTGAGAAGAGGCATTTTTGCAGACCAGGTGTTGAGAAAAAAATCGTGTGCATCACGGGCACAAGGCTATTTTGGCGAGTGTGATTGCAGCATACTCGCCTTCAGCTCGTGCTGCAAATTTCACACTCGAAAAATAGTTCTTTGCGCCCTTGATACACAATGTACTATTATGTGCCCGCTTACCAAGTACCACTCTTGTCCCCAAAGTTCGTCATTGAACATTTCCGAATCCTTTACACTTTGTATCCACAATTTTTTCCGCTTGGTGATCGAGCTTTCGAACGGAGATCTTTTACGACGCTTTTCTGATTCCGGCGACTCATTCAACGTCTTATTGTTCAAATCAGTCGTCTCTACTCCTGGAGGAAGTCGTTTCTCCCTGATTAACGGCCGCTCCGCCTCTAAGTCCGCCAAGGGCACGTGGTCCCTTTTGTCCCGGTGGATAACTTTCTGCTGATCCGCCCAGATTACCTTGAAATTCATTCAAAATCAATGCTAACTCGACGGTCGCGAGGGTTGTTCGGCAGCGAATCGAAGCTCCAGATTCAATCAATTTGGTTATAATTTAATTAGTAACGAGTGTCCAGGACCAGGATTGTATTTCCCTAAAACTGACAAGGACCTCGAATTCATTCATGTCACGAGTGTTTCGGTTAAATTAGTTAAGCGACTTACCTTTGCGTGCGAACTCAAAGTCTTCCCGAACCTTGGGTGTCCCCGCTTTTCTTCCTTAGGGCTGTTGCCTTTGTGCCATAAATACGTGTCCTCGAAACCCAGTACCTTCATTAATGGTATCATAATGTTATACGAAAGGACATAAAATTGAAACACCAACTAATCTAAATTGGCCCCTTGAGGAGCCCAAAATAAATACCTCTCAAGACCCCGCAATAATTTGACAACTTATCAAATTTTCGCATGAAACTTTTATTCTCGCGGCAAATGCCATGTGCGCCTGGAATAATAGAGGGAGGCAGTGCACGGTCCTCTACGAGCGTTGAATAATCGATAAATTGCAGAATGTTGTATTGCAGTAACCTGCTTCGAGGCATCCACCCCAAAATTGAATCAATATTCGATTGAGGACCAGGTCTGTCGGCGGACCGACGCTGGGGGTAGTTTTGTTACGTTGGGGGTTGAACTCACGTCCCGACGCTCGACGCTCTACGACCCTACCAGGGACGCTCGGACCAGGATAACATCGGGGTTCAGTTGGTTTGTACCGTTCAGGCAAAGTACTCCTCGTGTACCGAATAACACGTACGGTGTTCCATACGGAAGCACGTGCGTGTGGAATTCCCCCGTTCATCCCCTCGCCCCTTTTTCCCTTCATCAACAGCCCCACGCGTTGCCACCTGGCAGTGACTTGGACGGGAGTGAGAGGGACCACCGTCGCGTCGCGTGCCGACCGTAACACGTATAACAGCCAGCTGCGGTATCGATGTCCCATGCACGCTGCTATCCCCCCTAGCATCGGAACCGCAGAGGGCTTCTCAAATCTAGATCTACCTCCTGTACGTAATACATCAACCCAACACGTTCTGAAAACTCAAACAACGTTCTCTGCTCCTGGTACCTAACTCCTCGATGAATGACTCCGTTCGGGGCGAGGAATACCGCAAGAAATTTGGAGACCAATCAATATTGGAATCCAGCTAACGCTAATGTCTGACGTCCCATTGAATCGCTCGAGTTTTTAAGAGTTTTGGGTCCCAGACGTAAAATTCTGTGAGGCCTTTCAAATTCCTTTGAGATCTCTTGATACGCAAAAAGACCCTTCGTCTCTGACTGGTAATAAGAAAAGTCCTTACGCATCAGGATTTTGTTAGTTTTGGACTTCCCAGCATAGAGGTGAGGCGATGCAGGAAGTGAAGAATGGAGGGGTCATTACTTCCCCATCAGGGTGATATCTCTTATCGGGTATTCAGATTCTCTTCCCTTCTCTTTCTTGACTTGCGACTTCATCCTCAACGATTTCGTTCCCTTGACGCCCTGGCGGGTATCTTCTCAGTCCATTTGTTTTGATCGGATTCCGAACTGTCTCTCGTAATCCCGGATCCCTAAGCCCCCTGCAGGCGTCGTCAGCCTCCAATGAAAACCCGAAGGTCTCTATCTTGGCTCGTGTTGGAGCTACGACTTCGGCTCCTTGCCCCCCTACCTCAACCCCTTTATTCGTCACCCCTTTGCCATTTCATCTTCTACACCCTTTCATCCCCTACTGTCAAGCCAAGATTAACTATAGCCACGCAGTGTTCGGCTAAAAAACCTTATGGCAATAGGGTTTCCTCTCTAATAACTCCCGCCGCTTTCTTCATCCCTTCTTCTTGCTGCAAGATCTCTTTTGTCCTCTTGTAACCCGAGGTGACAGTGATGCCCGATTTACATCTTACTATCTCAGGTGGAACCGTGTCTGCGATAGGCAGAGATCTAAAGTGATATCTGTACCTTTTGTCAAAGATTGCGAGGCAAGAGGCAGCGCTTTTACATCCAAGACGGCAGTAATTGGTTTCGATCGAATTCCGTTGGGAATTCATGTCGTTCATGTTGCCCCGATGCCTCGAGCTTTCAACGAGAGCTTTTGTCGTTTATTGAGTGTCTCGGAGACGTCGCGGTGATCTTATGGATTCAGGGATCGTCTGGCCTATTCGGTACATCCACTCGCCCCATGGTCAGAACTATTGGAAACTTGATAGTGCTCGGTAATCAGTGTTCAGTTTTTTGCTTATACGATAAGGTTTTTGTTGGTTCCGGTCGAGAGCTGCGCACTGATTGCCGAATCTTTTCTTCTTCGATTCGTTAATGGTATGATATCGCGTTTCACTGTGTGGAAGCTTCGCCGAGGATTGTCCTGATTCCTTCGGGCCATCCGTTAGTCTCTGGTAAATATTTAGTCTCCATACGGAGCAGACTCTTCCTCCGTAATAAAACAAAATTCAAACTTTGATTAACTTGAGACTTTTTGCTCGTTTCGTTGAACCCTTGGTACTTATTGCATTTCGATACGGAGCGTTATACCTTCATCAATTAATTGTCTAATAACGATCGAGCTTCACGTCTCATTCATTCGTGATTTTTATCTGTGGCTTAGCCGAGACCCCGATATCTCAGCCGTTATTATTGTCGTTTGCTTCTTCCACTTTGCCGCTCCGGAGAATTCTTGGCACTGGGGCAGAATCTCAGCAAACTTCATAAGAGTGAGCCGGGCTTAAGTAGTCGCATGAAAATAAATGCGGCTGAAATTGGTTTCCGGTCTCTTCATTAGTTGGTATTTAAACTGAATGTAAATTAGCAAGACTGTAGCGGAGCTGATCCTTCGCTCGATGCCAAAAACCCGATTCACCGGTATATTCAACAAACTACAGGTACATCAGCCTCGACGTGCAAACGCAAACTTTGGTTCCCAATTATTAACGACGTGATACTACGGTAACAAGTCAATGCAAAGCAGGGATTGCTGATTCAGCGGATCTGCTCTAATTGAAACGAACGACAGTCAGACAGTCGGCGATAGACTTCCTAACTGATGTACAAAGGGGGATCGCTAAACCTGTAATGAACCTGCTGTCACTCTAGCTGACAGATGTCACAAATGCCGTGGCTCCAGACCCTGCATATATACCTATTCAGCGATACGGGATCAATTGTCTCCAAATTCGTCTCTGGAGTAAAAATCGCACCGTAGAGATTGATGAACAAGAAAAATTTACGATCCTCCTCTTCCGTTGTATATTTGTAGTGCTTCGACGATGAACCGTGTTTATCTTCTAGTAGAATGTAATATTCGCAGCGGTATGAAGCCAGGACGTAATTGATGTAATAGAGTGTTCTAATTGCACGGAAATTCAGCTGCAGCTGGTATTATAGTTTCGTAGGGCTGCAACCGCAATCAGCTCTGCGCAGTGCGTATATACCGAGGTGTGTTACATATTTTGTCAGAGCGTGATGATATTTCGTATAATTAAGCCTACTAGCAGTAGTTTCAGTCACCTACAAAGCGTAATTAAATCGCAGGCCCGATCGCACACCTGCAGTCTCAGAAAAATACGGAGTTCGTGGTGAATTTCATGCTTGCTGTGCTCTGTGTGTGTCGTGCAACGTGTACAGTAATTAAAAACATTAATAACAGAAGAGAAACTGGACTCGCGACTTTCGTTCTATTTTTCAAATGTTTTCAGCGAAAACCACTTTCCCGAATAACTCGGCCCGAATGCGACCCCGCGAAAAACGAGATCTTCTAATTATAAAAAACAAAATTTGATCATGACTCTTCGGCTGGGTGATTCGTGATAGTAGAGTAATCCAGGTGATTTTCTGTCGAAGACACCGTTTCGCTCCCCTCAGTTTCTTTAATTTGCTCCACTCCGGAGGTATTTTATCCCTATCTTGCGTTCCCACCCCGCGTCGATGGCATAGTCCTTCATGATTGAAGTCGCGAAATTGCGGAATAAAATAAGACGTAAAATATATTTTATACTCGACCATCATCGCGCGTGGGTTGGTTCCCATTCACGCATCACTACATGCGATATACTCGTACGGAATTTATGTGGAACGGATCTCGGTACCCGATATACATAACACGTTGTTGTCAAGCGGCTAGAGTGTTTGGCGAACACTTGAAAATAAATTGACTCTTATCGGATTATCACTCCCATGGGCTTATGTGGCGTGTGCAAAGACTTAAAGATATCTCTTTGCCCCCGAGAATCCAATGGCCGTCTGGCGACGGATAATACCAGATTTTTTCCTCATTTTTTCTACCATGTTTCATTTGGTCTGTGACGATATCATATCAAAGAGATTACAAATTAGGTCTCGTCTCAAGTTCGCCGGAGTTTAAATAGTCCTAATCTATCTGGAAAGGAGGAAGACCGAAATTTATTCTACCTTCAAGGATGTCACCTCGAAAATGCCCTCAATTTTTTTACTCATATGTTCTATTAGCTCAGTTTATTTGGAATATTATCAACAGCTTCAACAGCACGACAGCTTTCGATACTTCCATTCCATCTACACCATTGTAGTAATTACGAGCATAACGAAACCGAAAAACCGTCAGGAGATTTGAGTGAAAAGTTACTTCATTAAGCTCATGGACTAGGAATAATCAAATTGCGTATGTACCAAAGTATCAACCTTCGGATTGTCCCTCAACTCATTTTTTATTCTATTTCCATTCTCAAAGGTTTCTTAAACGCGTCATCATCCCTTACAACCTCGTCGAGTCAGTCGGTCTTAGAGTTCTAGTCACAGTGAATCTGTTGTCAATCTCGTCTAGCTCTAGCTTTCTCGAAATAGCTGGACCATCTTTTTTTTACAGTCTAGCCCTTCTGACCACAGGGTTTAACCCACGCCGTAGAGGACTGTAAAACGTACCGGACCAAGTTGTTTGTATCCAGACTGCAGAGCCAAGAGAGCGGCGATCTCTGGACCACCGTCTACCCTGACAACCCATTCGTTTTGATAGTCCTTCGGCGATGTTGACGTCTGGATGTCGTCGGTGGGCGACGATTTTGACACTCGAAGACAGAAGCTCACCAGGCAAAGGTAGGTGCTGAAAATTTTCGTTGACAACATGAATTGAAAATATTAATCGGGAGACGTTTTGAATTGAAGCTGAGCAATGTGTAATGTACGAAATTTTATATTGGCTACTTTATCAATTTAATTAGCGAACGTATCTACCCCGTTTCTTTTGTGTCTCAGCCTCTTGATGGTTGAGATATGAAATTGCCGGCGTTCACTTTGTCGGCTAAGCTGGGATATTGAAGAATGATTTAACATAAGCGGAGAGAAGGATTTAAAAATTGATCAAAACCGTTTGGTAATACCCTTCGTACAGCAGAATGTCCGTGTCTGGTGCAACAGAATGCAGCTGCTAGCGAAAGAAATTAAGAAGTTGTTAAGCTTGCGCGATTGCCAGAGCCTGACAGAGCGAGAAAATAGAAAAACTCGTGCTTTGGAGATCCACCTGCAGAACTGCGGAGCTGTACGGATGTATATTGAAGCGGATTTCTGTTCGTTTCTTCAATTTATCGCTTATTTATTTCAATTCCAACTCGATCGAACTGACGAAGCGTTAACTCTGAGGAAAATATGCTGGTTGACTATGTCTCTACCCTTACTTTTTTTTTCCTCCGCATCTATTTATCGGATTCTTTTGAGTATACCGGCTCCTTTTCCTATCCACTTCTCAGATATTCTTCCGCCTTAATGCACACATCTTTCTCTATTCTTCGTTTCACAGAGTTTAATTACGCGGACAATTCACAAGGAATTTATTTCTTATCCAACTCCAACTGCTTTGAAACCATCCGATGGTGAGAAAAACCGGAACGTCCACCAATTACTCTAGTCATTATTTATCGGCAGTCCCAGTGCCCTCAAACAATCTGTACAAATTGACTTGTATACTTACTGAAATATCGCCACAGTAATCATTTGACGAATTCAGGGTGAATCAACGATACACCCTTGCACCTATATTTTCAAGTTTTATGAACTGACACTTTTTCCGTTCCTTTTATTTGTACAGTCCCATGCGTCGATATCGATAAGTAAAAACGTCACTCGAACCAATTCCGCGAGACAAGGTATCGAACAGTGCGTGCAACAATTAGTTGTGATGTTCTTTTGTCTCTCGCAGATGTCAACCCCCACTTTTTTACCCTGTTGTTCGCTGATTCGTAGTGGGGGTTGATGCTATTGTGGGGGTACAGGTAAATCTTGCGCAATCGTTCGAGAAATCGCTTTAAACTAAATTCTGTTCACATAATATTGTCGTTATCTTTCCGCAAATATCAGCCACCCGCAATTACCGGAAATCCGTGATTTTGTTGGAAGACCGGACATAATTCTACGACTAAAAATTTCTGATATTTGAAAAGGAAAAGAGCTTAGATGAAAGGAGAATTTCACTAGGTCCATACGATGGCATCGCGCTATTGAGATCATTTATTCAGAATACTGAAACGTTTTCCGAGTAGGACTGGAAATCCTTCCTCTCGTGGGATCATGGCACAGCGTTTTACTACGCAAAAGATCATTGAATATAGCGACCATCGAGTGTGGAAGAGAAGGACTAGAGGATCAAAAGGGAGAAGTATTATTCGTACATTTTTAATATCCGGATCAGAGTCACTCATGTGGCTATGGGCATACGAGCTAAAATTTTATCAAAGTGGAAAAATTGATTGTGGTTGTCACGACCACCCACTTCGGCGTCAGCCGCACGAGAGTCACAGTCGTGATTCTGAATCATAGTTCTGCAAATTACACCTTTTTTTTCGCATACATCCCATGGTATGTCATGTTTCCACGATTTTAATTAATGTATTGTAGTTCGTTACCTACCATGCGATTAGTGTGCCACTGAACTGATCAGATGTGTTCGGGCTCTCATATTCATTCTGTCATACTGTATTTTTAGTTTTGCGTTTTAACCAAAAAATGGCAAAGGAAACAGTGCAGATTTTCGAATAGAAGTGAATCAAAAGATGTTAGGTTTCACCTAATCGACACAAATTTGTGTTAATTTTCTTCTTCATTCTGCCATTTCTTTGAACTGAAAATTACAAAGTTCTATCTTGTATTGAATAGAGTTGATGTAGGTAGATGCAAAAATCGATACCAAATCAACACGAAAATCAGAGTGGATTTTGTGGAGCACAAAATTTCCGAATTTCTCTCTTCAAGAGTATCGAGAGTGACTTCTAATCAGATCTTTGAAATAGGAATCATTTTTGGTGGCGATTTTTTACCACAGAATTTTACAAATGAATCTTATTACTTAGATAATGGAGAAAAAAAGAAAAAATCGAATTTTGTTCTTTATCGTGTGGGTGCTGCTGCCTCGAGCGAATTCCGCCGGAACTCTCTTAAAATTTTACCGACCGACAACCTAATCGAATGCTGGGAGCGTCCCCTTCTCTCTGCCGACATATTTTAAACAAACTTATTTTCTTACCACATGCCAGTAGCCAATTACCCCGATCTAGATATACTTTATTGGATGTTCCTAGATGCCGTGCTTGTCATGGTAGCAAGAAATTATCTTTAATCTATATTTCAAATTTAAACCCCCTCAAGTCTTATGCGTTCTGAAGTTTTAGCGGTCAGTCTTTTATACACTTTACCCAAAAACAGCGGAAAAACATTAAAATGCAAACATCTCTCTGTTTTACTGCCTCGAGCCGCTCTCATCCGCGCTCACAATTGTCTCTAATTTTTACTTTCCACTTTCACTCTCACCCTCTTCTTTTCACTACCACCATTTTATTTTTAATACCAAGCTTGAATACGCCTCGGGAATTTTATTGTTAGATTGCTTCAATTTTTATGGAAAAAAGGCTGTCGTAGTCGTTGTACGAAGAACTTGTAAGTTTTATTCTTCTATCCGGTCAAGACGCTAAAATATAATTTCCGTCTTTGCATTCTGAACGGAATTCTCAAGTTTATATACGGAAATAGTAATAATTTGTGATCCTGCCGCCTGTTGTGTTTCGTTTAGCTTTCGCGATTTTACGGCGAGATTTTACGAGTCCAGAGTGAATTTGACCTCGTTTATATAGGTGAGAGAAGGGGCAGCAGTAGGTCGCTTCGGCGATCGTAAAAGGTGACGTGCTTCGTAAAAGTAACGCTAGTTAAAAAGCTGAATACAGCGTTGAGACGTGGGAGTCGACGCAAGCTCTCGATTGAGCGGTTTGATACGGCAGTTTCATCTGTCATTTTCCTCAACCATTGACACGCTGTGATTCGAATTCATCTTTTTTTTACGTACCGAACCTTTCCGTTTTCCATATTTTTTAGTCTCCTCCTTTATGTCAACGGAAATTATTCCCCGTTTATCACCTTGTCGAACACCTTTCCCTGCCTCTAAAAAATTCATATACATCCGAAAAAAATACTCAAAAAGTCAATTTCAAACCGAAAGATTTGGAAATTTTTCATGGTTTTTGCTGACGTTTTATTTTTATTTGTAGACGGTTTCGTGAAAGCAGGACGAGAAAAACGAGGTAGGCTATTTAGGTGGCGAAAATCCTCGGGAACCCATTTTCAAATTTTAGTTCCTTTTACAAAAGCCGACTCTTGGAGGATAAACGTGAGTGAGTGAGCTTGCGGTTCGGCGGATAGATATCATCTAGTTCCTGGGGCAAAGATATTTGAGCCTCACTCTCAACCACCTCAGCCTACATTCACCATCGACGAAAGAGAACCCTTTTTACATACGTGTATGTAGCAAAGATCATTGTCTCTGTAGAAAACTCCTCTCTGGTATTTTCTGTTCTTATTCAACCTTTTGGGTCCGGGAAAGGGAATCGACGAGAAGCGAACCAGGAAGCTTTAGACGAAAGTTATTTGCACACCCGGTCTAGATGGAATAAGATCGCCGGGTTGAATAACGCTAGATTTAGGTAAGGTGAGGTGAGCTTACGCTAAGTCTGGAGGTGGAAGAAATATCCAACGAACTTTAGGGGATAACATTGCGTTTGCGTTAGCGTACACCCTGCCTGTTCTGTGTTTAGACAGTTTTCAGATAATTTCGTTACAATAGTTACAACAAGTTTCTATTTCATTACGAAACTCTATATTTTATAGCCCGTGGTAACTGGCTGAATTATATATATGCAAAGAGTTTAAACCATGTTTCACTAAATACAGAATTCGCCACTAATTCATGACTGATGCTTGTATAATCAGAATAGAAGTTCTATCGTCGTTCGAAAAGTATACATTTGGAAATCTGATAACCTCGAGCAGGTTAACGTTTATTCAAACAAAGTTTGAAAACGATTTGAAAATATCTGAACAGTCGAGAACTTAGATTGTACAGAATATTGAAGCAATTGAATTTCATCCAAGAACTACAGTTTAAATTTGATAACGCTCTATCGGCTCGTGGTCTAGTTTTCTTCTCAACTTTTTTTCAACACCTGATACACTCGATTAGATTTCTGCTGCTCGAATTACGTACGTTTTTAATGTTCTCGTGTTCTTGATCAACTGCGATGCCTGTCCCAATATGACATTAATTGATGAAAAATAGTCGATGCGAAAGAGATTAACGAATAGCGAGCGATGAAAAGAGCCAGTTATCGCTGGCGTTGGATCAACGTTCGTTACTTTAATCAACGATACGTGAAGGTGAGTTATTAAAACTGCATAATTCATATCAGACGATTGTCAAAATAATTATCTCTACGAAGACTAGGCGTGGGAATGAGAATGGAAACATGCTTGGTGGAAACTACGTAATTACGAAGTTATAATTACAAAGCGGTTGGCACACAGCGCTCTCTTAATAGCCAATACTTATTTTAAGCGGCAACGCGAAAACAAGGCATTTCAAACTTTCGCGAACCTGAGCAGTAATTTATAACATTATTAATAATAACTAGCCGAATCCCGAATTCTGCCGGATCGATTTCAATTAATTTTCCATAATTTTTTTCCTCTTTTTTTATCAAGTCTTAGCTCGGCCTCGAATAACCCTGCCTTTGACGTTCGACCCGGGTTACGCCATAACATAATCGTTCTAGTTTAGTATAGCTGGTGGTTTCGCGTGAAAAATATATGAAAATTCGCTCACCCATACACCCCCTTAGCTCCAACTCATCTACCTAATTTTTACCACTAATTTTAATAATGGCGTATAAAAGTAACCGCGGAAAATTGGAAAGTTTCCACACGATAAAATCGAGCTTAATTTTCAATAAATTCGCGCTCCGGGGCTGCTGGGTAATTTATTTGGTAATTATAAAGTTACCAGCCACCACAGCTAGTTGTGAATATTCCGAAATAAATTTAACGTTAGACTTGCTTCTTTAACTCGGCTCATGCAGCTCGGTTTAGTCTTTTAAAAAATTTGCTTTTCAATTCTGTTCAAAATCCATTATTCCGATCCATGATTCCATTTGCGAAGAATTGAAATAGGAAAGAATAAATAATTATAATTATGTTTTTGAAATTCTAATTACGCAGCCTCACTCTCTCTGCATCCTTTCATACCTCCGGTATGCAGTCCCAAGGGCGTGTTTTTTCCGGCTCTAATTAAGAATCACAGGAATTTCTCTCTACAGTCGATTTTTTTTTCTTTTTTAATTATGAACGAATCCATTCTCTTCGGTAAAAAAACCCACCCCATCATTTTGATCCGCAAGTTTGACGTATTTGCAGATCTTGCGATTTCTATAAGGGAAAAAATTGTACATCCATCGATGCAAGCTCACGCCGTTATTATCAACGTCATCGTGGATGGAATTGTTTCATCGATTTGAAGTGTAACGCGATTCCACACATTCATTTCCACACATAGTTTTAGGCAGCTTTGATTGAACCGCATACCTTTGCTCGATTATATTCCCTAAGGTTTTTTCTCTTTAAAAACTTTCCGCTGATCCTGGGGCATCTTAAAACAAACCAAGCGTGTTCTGGGTCGAGCCAACCCTTGTGGGAAGCCGTTGGCGTCAGATCTCTTTCGAGGTGTGTCGAACTGAGTTTACTTCCACATATCCAGGATATATGTTACGTATTTATATTGAAAATTCGAACCCCGGCCTGAACGGTAACTTCATAAACCCTTCCGGCGTAGTTTTATCCCAGGTAAAAAGGTCCCAGTGTTCATTTTACAAGCCAGGGGTCTATTATTATATTCACTTTGAGGTTCTTTTGACTTTACGGTTGGAAGGTTTATCGAATAAACTCTTCTCAATGGAGGAGATTTGACTAGAGGAACAATAGACGATGTAACATGTTACCGAGGACATGTACCCGGACGTTAGCACGGTAGACTGACTATCCGCAATGTTCAGGTCGCTCCAGATAGCGACGTAGGTCCAATTATAAATTATTCAATATTCCGATTCAGCTTCGCCTCATTATGCGACTTTCAAAGTTTCCTGGCCTTTCCTCGCTCTTTCTGTCTCTCTCTCTCTCTTCGGCAGCAAAATGAAAAATAACCTTAGCAAGATTCTTACACGAGTCTGTCTCAAATGCCTTGTGGAGGCGTTCCATTTTAATTTTTACCCCTTCCCTCCTCTCCCTTCGCCTCTTTTCTCCTTCTATTCCAATTTTATTCCCATTCGCCTCTTCCTCGATTCCCGTATACCGCAAAACTTATTCTGCTCATTAAAATAAAATGATAATAAATCATGCAGCACTGCTACTGCCACAGCGTGGTTCAACCGTTTCTCTCAAAGCTACTCTCTACTCTATGCTCTCTGCTCTCTACCCAAGATCTTAGTAATGGTTTGTGGGTAGTTGAACGGTAGCTCTGGCGCGCTGTGAGCTGCAGTGATCGTCCTGGGACGCCACCGTAACGGACAAACTTGACGATTTGACTCAACCGACTACCACCAACCGCAGTCAAATTGCAGACTATGATATTGCACTGCGGGCTCCCGAACTGTAATAATAATCAATCCGATATCACGAATAAAACCGAAGCTCCTTTACTACCTCAGGATTAATTGCACCTCTAGCGATTGCAAATCGCAGTGGAGATTATCAAGATGTGAATCGCCTCGAGAATGGCAAGACCACCTATTAAATCGAGAGTTTACGTGACCAGCGATACTTAGAATTGTAATTTATGAACGCATGGTGTGAGAGGGTCTCTAAATTCGATAGCCAGCGTTGGAGCTTCTATTCGCCTAGGTCTGAAATTCGTGGTTGCACGTTTTTTTTTTTCTTTTCCCTTTATAATATTCCGAGAGTGATACGGAACTGAGGGTCGAGGTTTCGTATCCCGGTGGGCTATTTAGCGCATCTGCCTCCACCATTGAGGGTTGAGGGTATAGGAATGGGAAGAATGGCTGGAACGGGATAAAATTGGAGGGAGAATGCCACCGTACGTGACCAACACGCGTACTTACCCGAAGCAATCGTTTAGTAGAAAATTTAGAAAGGGGAAGGGGGGGGGGGTTGAATTCATTTGCTAATTTAGTGCATAGTCCCGAATTATACCGCGAAGCTTGTGTGGTCCGAGTTTTATAATGAAAATCCCGGTGCAGTTGGACTTTATGCTCTCGTTTCGGGTAACCGCTTCTAACTATCCCACGCCCTCTCCCACAGATCTCCTATATATCCACGACCTTCTCAGCGAAACCACGTACAACCGACGGGACGTGATCAGAACGCAAAACAACCCCTCTTATACCCGCATCGGAGCTGGAGCAACAAAAGCAAAAAATACATTTTGGGCAATCCCTGTGTCAGTGTATCCGTGCAGACGCTTCAATCAGCGCCAACTTTAACGAAACTCTTTCATCACCGCGGCGGTGCAGAAATCACGTAGAAATGTGCCTCGCGGAAGTCACCGGTATCCGTTGGGAAGGCGACACTCGAATGTCTCGAAGTATGTATCAGGTGAATCGAGGGGTGTGAATTTAGGGGGTGCGTACATCTGTTTAAGAAATTGCGAAAATAGACTGCAACTATATTCGGAGGAGGATTTTCTTGGAGTATAGTACGCCGAATAGGAAAGTAGCACTTTCGTGAAGTGGCAGATTTCGCGTCGGGTCGACATTGTGCTCTGAGAACAATGCGAACCGGCAACGATAACTATATCCCTACCCCCTGCAGTCCTAATTATTCTGAATTGAAGAGATCTCGTTGTACATCAGTGTCCAAGCGCACCGCCTACGGCTGCAATTAGTTTCAAGAATCGTTTCGTAATTATCTCTATTGTAATTAACGTTATCCCGTCGCATGGCTATAGTATACAGAGAAAATTTCACAGTGCGGAAGATCGGTTGCGACGTTAACGCGAAAATTTTCATAGTTTCTACCCCAAGTATCAACCAGTTATCTATATACGGTGGATAGATTCATATCTTTAAACTCTACAGAGTACCTACAGCGAAAAATTTCAACCAACTATGTACCAAACTGGAAAGCTGAGCTTGCACAAGGCGGGGGTTAACCCGGGCCGCATTCAGAATTTCAAGCTGACACAATATAAAATGGATATACGACTCTGAGGTTCGTCCTCGGTGTAAATAGACGTATAAAAGTGCACAGAGTACAAGTATTCGAGTTTTTTTTTTTTCATTCACGAACCATCAAAGAGATGTCGGACGAAGTTCTTTCGGTTTCAACTTACATGAATGTGCATAGTTTAAATAATGTGAAACAGTCAAGGGTATACAGCGAGCTTTTGCGTTACACTGGCGTACGGAATGAGCTGGACACAAATACCGAGGAAGAATCGGGTAAACAAGGAACCGTTGCGGTGTGGACATGAATTACAAAAATGAAACAACAAATGCATACATCCGTACTCCGTAATTTTCTCGCTTGTTTCACTACGACTGGGAATAGCATCACCACAACCGGACCGCACGCAGCTACTGTTCTATTTTATTATTGCCTTTCATTCTCCATTTCACCACCTCATATACATTTTATACAAGTATACGATGTAATTTAAACTTTGCCAGGCAGTGCTTATTAAACCACGTTACTATTCGGGCCTACGCTTCATCAACGAACCGTTAAACCCTCATCCTAGATTCATTGGAGAACTGAAATAGGTGTTTCTGGTTCGTGGATACAACCGTGGCCAGGATAACTACTAAAAACGATGTTGGAGTTACGAGTCTCTTTGTCAAATCTACAGAAAGATTTTCTGAATCCTATTACAAGTTCCTTTCGAGTAGAGGAAAACGGTGCACTTTGCAAATGCCATTTTTTCCAATAAGTTTTGTACACCTTGCTGGAAAGTCACTTGGAGTCATTCGAAATCATAGTCTGTGGGGTTTTGAAGTTATGCAATCACGAAAAACTACTCAAATCGTGAGCTATCCTGTGGAAGTAAACCTGTGGCCAGCGCGGTGGTCAGAGTGTGTTGAAAAGCTCGTGTGAGGCGCCATTTTGAAATGTAGAGTCCCTTTGCTTGGCACCTTGAGGCAGCTAGTTGCAGCTACTACGAGTGTCGTCGCTCGTCGACGGTTTTGCGATGCGGTTGTGCCAGTTTCTAGATGGTCAAAATTTGAGCAATTATTTCCGCAACGCTCGTGTGCATAACGCGATTGTTGCAAGCGCCTGCTATACCTACACATAATTCGAAATTGAAGTTTAACGAAACGTTAATTTCTCTGCGAGAGGTGCTAGAAGCCCGTAGTTGCATCTACCTAACGATTGTCACCGTTTGTACCTTCCCACCAATTGTTAAACTGCACGGTGAATTTTGGACCCAGGTTTGCGGAATGACCGGAATTGTTAACACTGGTTTTTGGCACACTCGATTTCCCGACTCACCGTTCTACCGATTCCATCACGAGCTCCGTACCCTTGTACATGGGATATACATCTGCAGCGATACGTCAGATAATAATAACGTCGCGAGGCCAGGGCGTATTATCTCAGAAGGCAATCTGTCTAATCATATAAATCTTACGCCGGGCGTACCTACTAACGAGAAACTCGAACCTCCTGGAGAAGGACGCTCATCTTCAGCCTCGTCCTCGCTACCCTGCGATGGTCCGCCGCCCGTACCCTCATCTTGTTAGGTCTTCGAAGGTTCCACCATTCGATAAGGGCTCGTTCGCGTGACCTTTGGGATAATGGGATATTTTTATAAAAAAATTTAAGAACGACGAACCACTTTCTTTCGATGGTCCAGGCTACCCAGCTAAGATTACGTGGAGCCTTCGTCGAAACACTGCCTTGGGAGGCATCCTTAACACCTAGAATTAGGATATTTTTATTATTGAAATTAACGGTTAGTGTTTGAATTTGTGTGGGAGTGGCTCTGTTAAAGTCGAATTAGGGACAAGTAAAACTTAAGGAAGTTCACGAGACGACATAACCGCGTTTCGAAGAGCCGTGCGCATTGTTTGCCATCGTGGCTTGAAACACCGCACGTCCCCAAAGACTCGCGAGGAACTCAAAAGTTTACCTTTGCGTTTCCAACTCGACCCTCGCTATAAACTTTGGAGTTCTTAATAATAAAAAAGTCAAGAGCTCCCTTTGTTTTCAAATTCCGTGAAAAATAATTATTTTCGCAAAGGTAAATCCTCAAGAATTAACGAGTACGTGACGTTATCACAAAACGTACTCGTAACTTATCATACAACTTTTTACAACGGACGTGTTTTATTTCAAACTCCATTTTTTTATTCCCGACTGTATATAATTCACCGGAAAAAGTGACGAGAACTCATCGTCGGTTAAAAACTACCAACGATAACCTCATGTTCGTCGGAGTATCAAGCGGTGTAGGCAAGAATCACGCCTTTCGTGAATAATCACCGGCGAAATTCAAGCATAAAGGAACCCTCCACCGACCCTTCTACGCGATACTCTTCTCAATAAGTGTATAAAAACACTTTTTAAACGCTTTTTTATTCGCAGAAATTTAATTATGTAAGTAAAACCCCGATACCTCAACTTGCAAAAAGCAGGCGATATCTGATCACTGCATCGAGGCGAATACTACAAACTTCGCACCAGGCAATTATGGCCTATCTGTAGACCTCACACACATTATTTTCAACAATTCCTCCCAAAAAGTGTAATTTGGATAGAAATGAAACAATATTAGGTATTATAGCTTTGCACACAAGTGCGCAAGCGCGTGAAAAACCCTTGTGTGGAAAGTTGTGCATCTTAGATGTCTGCATCCGCCAATTGCTTTTTTTTCTCACTGCTTTGAAAATGGGTGAAAGTCAAACTTTCCAAGTACCCCAGTGTTACTGAAATTCATTATTTGACCGCTTTGATTGAAACACGTGAGACAATTCAGCTGAAAGAAAGGGTTCCGCGGATCCAGCTGACCACTGGCATCCCTTTGTTATCGCTATAGATTGTTTCGTTCCATCGAGTCTCTCTATCGCAGGATCGTCCTGGAGCAATCTCGACACCTAGCCTCGGCGTCAAGTCGATCAAACGTCGCTCCGGGTGTCGGGCTTTAACTGTCGGCACGCAGACCGGGTTCGATGGCTCCCGTTTGCTTGCCCTGCTGTGCTTGAAACGAGCCTAGGCTCTCACTCTACCTCATAAAGCCGACCCAGGGGCGATGTGATCGTACGCGCTCTCGCTTCCGTGAAATAGACGAGGGTTGCGATCGACCCCGGTAGTATCAAGGCACAGATTCGTCGGCAATTAAATTTCAATCATTAATGGTGAAATTCGAAGACGATCAGTGATAATATTCGACCGAAATTTACTTGAAAAATTCGAAGAAGCTAACGATTAAAAGAATTTGTCTTTTATAAAGAAGGTAAATTGGAAGTGTTTAACTTTTTGCCCTATTGGTTCCAAGTCTGTACCGTCGAGATTTGTCGTCTTTCAAAATTAAGCGATCCATCATTCGTGACCCTGGTGACGATATCGCATTTCGTACGCCAGCTGTCGATTATCTGGTTCAAAAAACGATATTGTTCCGGTGATTTCACAGCCTATAATCCCGGTTAACCGTCATTCAAGTAGAAGCTCGAGTCCATAAAACTTTTCGCCTTGTCTCAATCATCCCTCGCTAATCTCAATCTTTACTACGTATATTCAAAAAATCACCGGCAGTGGCGAGATCTAATTAGTTTTCGTAAAGCACGTTGGTGGGCTGAAAAAATGTGTAACTAATCCACTAAAAGGGACTGAATTCAAAGACGAAACAAACAGGCTACTTCGGCAGAGCAGCTAAATATTTTACGAGAACAAAAGTGGCGGTCGTTTAGTATTGAGAAAAATTAGCGAGAAGGTGGAAAACTGACTGGAATTGAGGCAAGTGAGGTTGGTTTAATTTCTTTCACCATCGTTACTTTCTCAGGAGCCATTCTGCGCTATTCTCTCCTCAGCCTTGGGGCTTCTCTTTCATCTTATATGAAGTTAATTACATTTTTATGAGCCCCCTACCAACCCCTTCCATTTTAGCAAGCGCGAAGCCAAGTGCAGCCACGATTTTCTCTTTGTCGTTCACCGGGGGGGTTGGCTGGAATAGATGAAAATGGTTTTATTGTCTTCGTTTTGCTTCAGAGCGTTGCCGCATCTTTTCAGTTCCTCTGACGCCGGGCGTAGTCAGCGTTTGCATTGACAAAGAACTTATGGCGAGTGGCTATTCTCTCCGCAACGGTCTGAACAACCGAGTAGAGCGAGTGATCAACCTTTGGAAATGAAATAACCCCGAGCCCTCTTTCAATGAAACCTCACAGAATTCCCAAGTATCGTGAAGGCCGTTGGCATCTGCCCTTCAGATCGGATACCTGTTAGAATTTTCACTTATCTCGCCACAAAGAGATGAACGACTTTAGAGAACGATTCTAGCTCTTGGATACACATTTATGCACTGGGGTGGCCCACGTGCCTTATATGTAATGTATTATATCGATACAGTCGATTACCTCGGTATGAAGTATCTCTGTACCAATGAAGCGTATTTTTGTACTTTATGGGAACTTTGTTGTCCACGGAAAAGCAATAAATCTGTGAACTGCACCCGCTCGATCGCTGAACGGGCTGGTCCGATATTTTGCGAACAGGAGAAATTCTGCCTCCGTGTTGGTAGTCTGATCCGATCAGGAAATTACCTTTGTACCATATTTATAAGAGTTTCAGGTTTGATGTTGCGCAAAAGTAAAATCGACCGGAAATTTGCCTCGTCGTTATCCTTGCAATGTGATAATTTCACTAAACCTCGTTTGATAAAATTTTGTACGCGGAAACAGGTCAGGACGCGCAGGTTATCTCAAATCGTGAACCAAGAGCGGAAACATTTTCCCAAAGTCCTTTCCGGACCCAAAAATATCCATTAAGCTTATATCATTTCTCCATGTTGCTCTTTGCGCAACTTTATATGTACATAATTTTGAATAAAATGATATTAATCTCTTCATTTTCTCGTCTTCTTCGGGCAAAATAAACAGCCGAGTCTCGTTGGTATTATTCGAAAAAGATCAGGCTGTTTATTTTACGGATTCGCAAAGCACAGACATCTAAACCTTGACGTTAGATTTCTACGCCTTCATTCGTCTCTCTCAGAATGCGAAAAGACTGCTCTGAAAACATAGGAAAGTTCCTCGCTGGTGACGTACCTACCAAACTTATTTTATTAAACGAGTTCAAAGAAACTTCATCTCTCTTCTTCTTCTTCTTCTTCTTCTCCCTCTCAAATGAAGTTTTCAGAGGAGGGAAATGCTACGATCGAATCTAGTGCGGCACCAGAGTTCAGAGAGAATCTGATATTGTATAAAGTGACTTTCCATATCTCAGCGTGAAAATTATAAGTCTAAAAAAAATCTACCAACCGATAAACGACGTCAACCAGCGTTGAACAATTAATTGACTGCACAGATTCACGCGTGTAATCTGACCATTCAATTATTTCGGCCAAGACCCACGATTCCCCGTTTGTAATGGTCAGTTTAACAGACAGACCGCTGGCTAAGTTAATCGTCAAGATGTTCACCGAATGGATTCCGGAGCTGTGGTTTCCCCGTGGACATTGACTTTAATTTGCTAGTCAGCCCGACAGCGGGATAGACGTTGGGAGCCACGGCAACCCAGGGATAGACGGTGGCCGAACGCGTCAACAGACTCTGAGGAACTTCCAAGTAAATGGCATAGATTATTGTAGGCAACTGTTGAACACAGTTCTGCACTGCACAGCTAACCCAGCGGAGGGATTTGCCCGAGCTTGCCGTCCGGAGCTTTGATTGTATCGGATATACACCAGAGCCTCTGAAATTCACAGGTGAGATGGATTCAGGAATTCGAAGGAGGCAAGGATCAGAAAAATAATGATCGTCATACTTGTGTGACGTCAGAGAGATGAATATATGGGATCAGAGACACCGTCGGGATTAAAACAAATCCTATATACCGGTATGAAAAGCTGGCGAAGAGTCTAGTCTCTGGCGATCAGATTGAACGATGAATTTCTCGATCTTCTGGCTACGGGTAATCGATCAAATCCCAGTTCCTCCGAGACTCGAAGCCCCCAGAATCTAGACGCGTGACGTCTCCCCTATTCAACTGTACGTTTAGACAGAAAATGAATTACCTCACCCCACGTCAATTTTGAAGAGCCGGGGTTCTCGAGAGTCAGTAGAACAGTCTAGAGAATTTGAAATATTTTTATATCACAAAATTGAACTCGATTGACCCGCGCTAAGCGTACCACGTACACCCGATTTAATATCGGCACCAATACCGTACCGGTGGGCCATTATCTTCGGCTGCATCCAGAAGTGGCTCTTATCAAAGGGATTCTCACATCACAGTAGCTCCATCTAACAAGGTGACTAGACTCCCAGTTGCCTTGGTGTTCGGCGTTTGAAAATTGCCTCCGGTTTCAATGGTTCCCAATCAGCGCCGACTCGATCCTTTCGTATTCTCTAGCTGCACATTTATAGGCGTGGGTAACTGTGGAACTTTGAAAGTGAATCGACCACGGGTAAAGTGCCATGAAACGGATGGGTTGCCCGAATAGCTTCGATCTGGTCATGAGATTGTCCCACGATTTTTTGTCTCTGTCTCAAATTCGCTTTTTTTTCGTCCACGCTGTTAATTATCCATCGAGTCTCAACGACTTCAATGAATTACAGACGACGACTACAAAGACTCTCCACGCACTAGCTGTGAAACTCTGAACGAAATCCACGGAACCGTGCAATTAACCCGGACCTCTCCAGGCCACGACGAGGGCCCAGCTGGTTATAAAATATTAAAACAGGCAGGCCTAGTAGCAGGGACTCATGGTCTTTCATCTACGAGTGAGGTACGCGGTGGTCTGGTGTCACTTCGTTACGTATTCATAAATGTAACGCACCCAGAATCCCGGATGAGCGGGTATTCGGGCCTTCCCAAAATTTTACTCAAATTCACCGCCTTATTGGTCATGCAGAAACTACCGCGAAATCAATCAAACTACTTTCGCCGAAATAATTAGTTTACCGAATTATCCGTGAACAAACGTTTCATTGGACTGTTTGCTCATTCGATTATGACACACGCGATATAAAATGTAATCAGACTCGATTCTGATACCAATTAAATTATTCTTGTATATTCAATGAGCAGCGACATGCACTACGAATATTGAATACCGAATTGGATGATTCAATATCGCGGTATTATTCATCGTCAGTCTTGAATGGATTTCTCTCGTCTAGTCTCTACGTGCAAGTAGTTCGCAAATGGACTGTGGTTCTTCCGATTGCTGCCGGTTATCTTCAACTCCATGATGTAATATTCAATATTTAAGGTGTTTTCACCTTGAATTACGTGCATCGATCACTTTGTGGCGAATTCTGTTAATGTTTCGGTCGGGTAATCTGGATTTCTCTCGCAACTTACCAAATAAGTCATTCAGCATGGTGAACACAAAAGTTGACCCAACTCAACTTCGGGGGCTGATAAATCGTTAGGAAACTTTGCCTAGTCCTTCGTCAGCTTTGACTTCATGGCATGAAACATTACAACTTGATCTCTGCACGTCTTTAGAATAACCTGTCCGACCTGCCTCACTCAATCAGACCGTCTATTTTCTCGACGTCATATTTAATGGTGGTAATAACGTAAGAACCGCGAGTTATGGCTGTCTGGCTTCATCGATACTCGTTCCCATTGTGACGATATTCGCGTCTCACTCGTGATTAAGATTGTCGTTAAAAATCTTTTGGCATAAATGTGATTCGACTTCGGTAACTTTGTGCACTTGGAGTATTTCGCATTGAATGCCTTTAATTAAGGCTGTCAGAACGGGGCTGCAGAGCGTAATGCGATGCAGCGTGAGCAAGCGGAATGAAAGAACGGCTGGAAGGATGGCCGACGAGGGGGTTTCGAGGGTGGGTTAAAGAGGGTTTTTCGCGAGGGTAGAAAATAAAAGACTAAAATTTATATTCGCGCTGATAGCGCCGGGGCTGAGAAACTGCTTGACTAGCGAGATAGCGCCCTCCGAAGCCAATTACATTCACTTGCCTCGACCCTCTACTCGCTCTTTCTTGGTCTCAAACTTTTTGCCACCGGCACATTCAAGCTAACGCTACCGTGGCAAGACAATACCTAGTCTAGAAATTACAGCTCGAAAAACCAGCCTTAACTTTTCTTCAATTGCATTCTGCATATGCATGTGTATATATCGCATTGTCTTATCCACTCTGCGAAGATATACACGTGTCGACTTGACGCAGGGACCCGACTTTCCCATTTGTTTTCTTATTTATTTGACTTTTATCTTACTTTCTTGCCAGACGACACAAAACTCAACTCCTAGTTTCCACTAGTTTCCGCAAGTAGCTAATTTAGAAAAGTAAGCCAGAAATACTTGTGGCAAGGATGCATTCTATGTCGTCTATGACCATTGACCACCGGTGGGCAGGGTATGAAAAGTATCAATATAGCATAACAGAACGACAATGGGCTACAGTCCGGCCTCGGGGTAGTAACTTGGACAGGTCTCCGACGAGAGTCTCTGCGAGTCTTGGTGGGAGTTCCTCCGGGATATGGGCACGCTGTAGGGACCCGGCGATAGCGAACCCTCTCTGAATACTGATCGACCTATTTCATTCAGTCCGTTCAACGTCTTGGCATTGCACAAATCTGTTATGCTTTACCGTTCACTTTCTTCTAACCCTGTTGTAAAAACTAACGACAAATTTAATACTTCTGTTTTCGAAGGCACGATTCAATCCCCACACACCCTCCCTCGCTTTGTCACCAGCATCCATTATTCGTATCTTTTACGATTTTTCTTATCATGCTATATCCGACCCCGGATCAAACAATTTGTAATACCTCGTACCTCATACGTTAATGCTCTGCCAGACGGGACAAGACTGGAAATTACTGAAATTTGTCTAATAGACGACGTAAGGATGACGTCTGCAACACTTTATGATGTCTCAATGTTGTCTAAGTCCAAAAGATGTCTTAAAATTGTCGTCCAAGTCCAAAAGCTGTCTTAAAAATGTTGTCTGAGTCCAAAAGGTGTCCTCAAAATGTTGTCTAAGTCCAAAAGATGTCTTAAGAATGTACTTTGGACTTTGACAACATTTAGACGTCAAAAAGTGTCGCATACGTCATCTTAACGACGACTATTGCATTCTATGAAGTTGACAGTCACGGAGTGAACGGTAACTTCCCAGAATTTGAAGAGTGTATTGGGACATCGTCAGATACCGATGCCTCGTTTTGGTGTGAAACGGCTTGGTGGACCAGAGCTAGAGAGATTGTTGTGCCTGATCGTGAGAGGTTCTATTTGCGTTGTAAAAGCGATGTGAGAATTTGGTTTTTGAGCGTGGGAGTTTAAGCCTTCGGTCTGAAGCGAAGGTTATACGGGTATGACGGTGCCCTATATCTTATAACTTATGTATATCTCCTCTATCGGCTATAGATTCAGATCCAGTCTGAAGAGGGAAGCTTACACCTTTGCGGTAACGCTTTATAGACGGGGTAGGATACCCAAGTGCTCGATGGTGCACTCGGCGAAATTTTTCTTCCTCTTTCCAACGGGTACCACGTCGCCTCAGCCGCGTACCGGAATCGAGTTTGCATGACATTTAGGAGCCGGTTCCCTGTTTCATAAGCCTTTGACGCGAGTCGGAGGAAATACAAGGAAGAGCCATGGATGCATCCGCAACGCTACGGCTCCGCTCTCTAACAAAAGAACAAAGTCCTATCCTACATTGGAATTTCAAATCAACATCAACTAGCTGCCAGCCGACGGTGTTCGAAACCAAACTTGCCACCATCTCGCAAGATAGTCGATCAAAAGCCAGCTAGACGGACCCAAAGAGACCGATGAACGCCATCGCGTTCGTACAGGGCTATTCAAACGATCCGACGCGCGTGTGTTCGAAGTAAAAGCGCGACCCTCCGCCCCTATATTCGATTCGAAATCGTTCTGGATGTATCCGAGCGACATAATCCGAGCTATGTGGGTCGCTAGTGGTAACTCCGTACCCCCCCTACAGGTCATGACTATTCCCATTACCGGCGCCATTCCGGTGAGCCCAGACTTTGCGTGTTGTCCAGCATCCAGAATACGTGGATAGCGTGCGTACCAACACACGTATATGGCGATATACTAAACGTTTATAGGCCAAAAGCTCCGCAGCGGGGGACTTGCGGACCGCGAATTCGACCACTATCAGCACTACTATTGACAGTTCGATTAATGGCTTGTGTCAATCGAACGAAGATTGAGAATTAATTGCCTCTTTGATAAGAAAAGTCAACACTGCATTGTCAGCGTGGCTTTTTTCTTTGGACTTGAGCTTTTCTTTGGAGATGAGCTTCTGATTAAACTTTGGCTAACCTCTTCCGCAAGATCGACCGGTTCTTTGCACGTGAAGTGTACATAGAATTCTGGTAATTTGTACAAGTTTAATTATTCGTCAAAATGTATGGCACGTGCACGTGTTGTTCATTTCGCAACTATTTTACTGCACAAGTTGAACGTGGTAAACGGGGGTAAAGTTTTGGACGGGCTTGAATGCTGTTAAATTTGCTAAGCTCTGTGGCAACCGAAAGAGAAGAAGGCCTTGGGGCTTATACGCTCCTCATCTCTTGTCTGCTACGTCGTGAAGTTACGGGAAATACGCGAGTCGCAATCTCTATGGACTGCATAAGTCCGCCTATCGTTCTACCGTCGAACAACTTGTGTCCTCAGTAGAGTGAAAGCGTTCGACTCACCTTGTGAGCAACAATACATCAAATCATACGGAGTTTTGGTGGGAAAAATCGAATCCCACCGATGGACAAGTTCCTTTCTGGTACTGATTGCCTTTCGGGTTATTTCTTACGGGGTATGAATCGATTTCCGTTGTATGATTGGTTTCAACGAACGTGGACTGAATTACTTATAGCGGAAAAAGAACGCTCTTTTCGTTTGCTACCTACGCACACATCCTGTATGGCTGTATTCCGTATATCTATCCGTGGGACCACCTAATCACTCAGCAAATAAAGTGGCTATTCATTTATCAACGTATTTCATTGGTGGGTTTTATATTCTGCACGAATACCTCATGAGCAGTGTTTGCTGGCCAGCGCCTGCACAAGAAGAGCGTTGTTCATATTCAGAAATTAACAAGCGTGACAAGAATGTGATTTTGGAATTTTAAAAGACTTAAATTATTGAGGCCTTCAACTTTGAACGTAATTACTCGGCTGTTATTACGAGCGGTGGTTTTCGAAGCGGTGGGCTATGCTAAATTCAAGAAAAAGAGAAAGTTATTTTCTTAGCACCCTCCCAAGTTAAACGAAAAAAAGGTAGTCAGCAGTTAGCGCACGAATTGCCTGGGACTGGTGTTTGTCAAAGAGGTACCGCGAGAGCCCGTTCAAATTTGTTTTTCCCCTCTTCTCCACGATTGCGGGACGAAACTAATCTCTCAAAATGATTGAAACTTCACCGATTTCAAGCAGTTTGTCGATCTTTCCAAGTATGTACTATATAGTCGGAGGCTGATACATAGGATGAAATGAAATCATATTAAATAAAAATCATATTCGGTGTAATGGAGGAATTGGCGATTTGTGAAAGTTAGGAAACGATAAAATAAAATGATATAGAAAAAAAAGAGGCATCGAAGAGAAGAGATAAAGGTAAGGCGAAACTGCAGACTCGTGGACCGTTTACATTGGTATTCAATGGTCGCGATTGAACGCCGGATTTTTCTGCGGGCAGGAAAAACTCATCAAAACTAAATCCGGGGTTCCGCGGCTCCCCATACGTATATACATGTACGTATCCTCTACAAATATATGAAAATATTTTATAACGCTTGCATGGATCTATGCTGAGCCGAACTTTTATATGTATGTGACATGTCAACGCGGATTATCGAACAAGAGATATACCAAATGAAGAATTTTGAAGATAATATTCAAACGGGTAAATGAACAAAGTCAAATTTCAAAAAGACTCAATGAACAAAAACCCCAATCCTGATAACCGTCTGTCAATCGCATGTGTTGATACGTGATTTCTTTTTCCATTGAACGGCGATCCATATCCATACTAGTCGAAGAACCACAATGGGCTCTAAATCGTGTGGAATATATACCATATACTTTCTGTAAAAAATTGAAAACCGTGATTTTGTATCAAACGCTCGAAATTTGTGGTGAACGTGATTTATATGTAAATTGATGGGGATGAAAGACCAGTGGCAAACATTGGAATTAAGCCGCGTATTAAGCTCGAAAGCTCGAGCAGAGTACTTTATATTTACCCTCAATACACACACGCGCGTACTCTGTTTACACGTAGATAAAATTATGTCATTATAAATTGAACGAATCAACAGAAATGATGGTGAATTGGAACGGTTTGGTCTAATGAAAATACGGTGGATAGCGGATTTTGCACTTCAAATCATTTTCAAATCAATCGCTATATCCTTAGCCATTCGATGATAGGTGATCAATAGACTTTCATCAGAAACAAGATATCTCAAATTTTTTTTGAAAAACCCATCCTTATCATTCACAGTGAATCAAAACCGATGCCAATCAGCGCGGGAAAATAAAAGTTCCTAATAACGACGGTGATAAAAATTTGTGCTCTGACATTATATTTATTCTTGGCTTCCTTGAATTTTCATCAACTTGGCGGTTTTTCATGAGAAATGCGTAATTAAAGTCACGAAAATTATTTCGGGGAAATTTGATAAGTGATTTTCGTGGAAGATCGTCTGAAGCTTGAATATCCTCGGCTCGGTTTTTGGTGAAAAAATTTTTAACCGAGTGGAAAAGGTTCAATGAGAGTTTATCGCAGATCTGAATTTTTATGTTAGTACTTACTCAGGTCGATTTTTACGTCAGAATCGTCGCTCGGTGGAGGGTTTTAAGGAAATCGGGCGAGTAAGTGAAATGAAACGAAAGTATTTTCAGGCTTGTTAAATGAGACAACCGGTGCGTGAATGTAAATCGTTACTAATTAAAATTAACGAGGAACAATCTTAATTATTAATAGGAGCAATCGCGTGCGACCCCCCCTCCCATCCTTCCCGCCAAGAGGTTCTTCGGTAGTGATGCCTGTATCTTTCTTACCGGTGGTTACACTAATTAAACCAATTAATTACGTCGAAATCGTTTTGCTTTACTTCTGCGACGAGCATTGTTCACTTTTTCGCTTTTGAATTGCCTACTCATCGTTAGAAATAAAGAATCGCAAGGTACACGAACGACGGACGCCAGTCGAGCGAGAGAACGACTTACCTTCATTGTTACTCCTCTTCGTGTTTTTTTTTCTCCCTTTTCACGTCCATTTTTATCAAACTAATTGACGATCTTTTGTGTTTGCAGAAGTTAAACGCAATTGTCTTTTTTTATCTTTTACTGATTAAGGATCATTATTTTGTCTATAACAATTATACTGTAAGTGGAAATCGATGAGCGAGTAAGGAGGTCGGATTACATAGGATTCGATTACCAGAATTGAATTGAAAACCCGACGGAATCGTTCCTATTTTCCTCCTCTGAAATACATTACCCCGATCGTTTTTTTTTTCCGAGGGAAAAAAATCAGTCAGACGGTGGTGAAAACTGGCAATTTTTATCGACTTTAAGTCAAGCTTTTCGCACGAGCTGACGGTTTTACGCAAATGCGCTTATATAGAATGGACGGATACGATTTATAATTTTCCATTCAAATACACATATATCTTGAAATCGCAACGAAACGGTAGGGCAATCAATTAAATCCTGTCTGGGTAAATATGATAAATACAAATCCCTTTACGTTTATCGAGTCACGTTGTGAATTTTGATATTACCGATATAAAATGGTTTAACTCTACCATAGTTCACACGAACAACATTTTCACTCGAATAAATATATAATCGTCTGCCGGATATCTAAACTTTGAATTCTGCGGCTGGACAGAAAGATGAAAACTCTGTACAGCGCCTTCACTCTGATAACAAGATACTTGATTCCAAATCCATTGGCTGAAAATAATTATCTGATGCGCAATGTTGTCTAAAATTTTTGGTATTGGAGTAATCCACTCAGTTTCGGAGCATTTTGCTGAATTTTTCCAATGTCACTACGCCCTGCACTACGACCTTCTACAGTTCGCTCAGAGCTCTTTCAAGCCCCACTCGAGAAAGTGATTCTTGCTTCAAGCGTTTCCTCGATCGTGTACTGTGCACACGTAGAAATAGTAGGTGCAAAGTTGGATAGGAATCTGCTCTAAGACCATAAAATAGCGGTAGAAAAAGCTCTGACGAAAATTATACCGGGAACAGGATCAAGATTGGATCGAAAGCTTGTATGAATTTTGGGCTACGCTAAATACTCTTCGTGTCCAGTTATCTTCGAGCACATAGATGTGGTACTGGCTACTGGCTAGCGTGTGTTACAACTGACCTCAATTGCTTACCGTTTCATAACTCCCAGGAGATAGTATCATAATCTAGGAGTGGGTTATCGCGTCTGGCGTGTTGGAAGAACGTGTGTATATCCACCTGATGCAGTTGAGGGTATAGGAGATGTTCGAATGCACGGCTGAATTGGTAAGTGATAAGAAAAGTAGCCAGACTATAGATCTATCGATTTGGCTCTTTCGTTGCTAAGGTGACTCTTGGATCGTCTCGAGTTTTGTGTTTGTTATTCGAACGTTGATACGTGTCACGTCTCGTCTACCCTGATCTCGAATGATGAACTTAAAATATATTTTGACGTTTTGATACAGGCCTCGTCTCGGTGCGCGAATAACTTCGATCCGCGGCGTCACAGTGACTTATTGGGTAATTAGAACGAATGGAGAAAGTCTTTCAAATAACTCGAAAAGTTGAAATTGTTTCGGCAGAGGGTGCAGATAGGGAAAGGAAGAGAGAGGGAGCGATGCCAGACAAAGAAGAGCCATCAAAGAAGGGAATATAAAGAGTAATTTTTGAGGGAACCAAACCAGATGTTTGATCTTCGATGTTTGATCAAGACGGCGAATAAAGTTCGTATTATACCTATGACAGTGAATTTAAAATTCGTAAAACAAAGTAAACTCGGAGCAATAACTTTTCGCATGACCACGCCTCTTTTATAGCTTTGCCTACGAGCAGATGCCCTGGAAGCTTTACCAGTCTCACCCCTAAGGCCCGTTAGGGGTTGGCTATTAGTTTGACGTAATGACGTCATTAGCCCGTACGAGGTCACGTGATTGGTGGTATGGGGCAATGTTATTAATTCTAACCACCATCTTCAAGTCTCCGTGATATGCTAAACTACCTGAAACCCAGGGTTATTACACTCACTAGACTACAAGGTGAATGACTCAGAACCCTTTGGGATTGTCAGGAGGTTCAAGATAACATAAATTTCCACTCGCGGTCTACACATGTACAAATATTTTAACGGGTTATCAATACGCCGGGATATCCAGCACCGAATAATTCAAACGTTTCATGAATTCGACTGGTTGGAATTTATTGAATTCATTTTTTCTTTTGAATTTAATTTCGAATTGTGGGATGAATTCTGAAGTCATGAGTTTCCATCGGTGCACTGATAAAGCCGATGCTCGACTACCTGAATTCTGAATTTCGAACAAGAGAACGAACGAACAGACTGAGCAAGTTGAAATTTAATTGCCTCTCCTGGAGGTTGAAATTCGTCGTCTTTTTTTTATCAAACTCAAGTCTCGCTCTGGCATCCAAATTGGAAGACATATTTCTTTGGCTTCTTTTCGTGTAATGTTGTACCAAAGCTCTTCCGGAGCCAACCCATACCATTGCCAGCAGAAAGACAAGACCAGTACTAATGGCTGAGGACCAGCTCGATGAAGATGATTTCGTTTCATGCTCAACGGAACTGGTGCTTTTTACCCCACAATTAGAGAGATGGCGATTAGAGTTGCCGTTTGCGTAGACAATGATTTTTTTTTGTATCCATCGTTAAATAGTTCGTCGTCGGATTCTCCGCCCAGCGTAATAAATGGTGATTTATTTTCATGGATCGACTACTAAAAAAAAAAAAAAACCATTCTTTACTGTTCTTCGGTTTCACAGTGTTAAAGTTTGAAAATTATTAGTTTCTTTTATTTTCTTTTTTTCTTTTTTTATTTAGTCGACCGATAAAAGCCTCTTCGAAATCTTTTGACAACAGTATTTTTATCGGTAAAGTTCAGAATGTTATCTTCACGGCTCTTCGCGTTATGTCGCAAGTCACGTGACAGCGGTGGTGGGTATCGGACCACTATTCGTCAATGGCTTTATGTTTTTTATTGTGCCAACAGAGAAACTCGGTGTTACTGTTTTCGGTATTATGATATCAATCGCTTGACGAAATTCCTTCGAGAATATCGCGATATAAGCGAATGACGATCGATTGTGAAACGTCTTTTGTTGCAGAACTACTGCTTTCCTAATTCAGTGCCAACTGCTTACGGGGCAGATGTACCACGAGCAATGTTATGGACGTAAGCCTTTTTTGTCGCAAGATCAGAACACCGAACGTGAAATGATTAAAGCTTATATTGAACTCTGTCTTGAGTAGATCTTTAAAGTTTTATATCTACGACTAAGATGGGTATTGGGTGAAAAACGAAAAGCTCGTTTACTCTAGTTTCACTTAGTTCAATTGGCCCCAGTCCTAGCTCTCAGCAATTTACGCGATTCTATATTTTCACAATTATCTCTCTTCGTCGATGTTGAATTCTAACGAAGTTAGTCTTTTGATCAGCTCTATTAAATGAGCTTCCTTTTCATTTATCTGTCAGGGAATTTTATTTCTCTATTAACATTATAATTGATCTTCCTTTCATTCCTATTCAACAAAGCTGCGACATTTATATTGAAACATTTCCGATAGCTCGAACAATACCTGGAAAATACTGTTCGGAGTTGAACACCCTGAGTAACGTTGATTAGATTATACTTGAATAAATTATCATAATCCAATGACTGTATTGCACGGCCCTTTGAACTCGAATTTAATTGATTTAGCGTAGATCCTTTGTAGGTACTCTGTGTCTAGGTTTCAAACTCTCAGAGTCGAGTTAGTGACGAAACTTTCATCAGTATAATGCTTTTGAAACGTGCTGATTAAAGTCGAAACAAATCGGTAAAGCACGAAAATTGTTTAGGCTTGAAGAACTAACGAACGAAGAACTTTTCCGCTTGAACCGTTTGAAGGAGATAAACAATTTTCTTTCACTCAAATCCACGAAGACTTCAACCACGTCGTGCCTAATTAGTCCGCCAATTAATTTCGGAAATTTCGTTCCTTCATCCGTTGAAAACTTAATGAAAGAACTCTAATTACCATTTTTTATTTGTCGGAATCGGTTTGCAATTCTTTCAAAATTAATTATCGCGCATTTTCGTATATTATACTGAGATCCATGAATCCGACTTTCCAAGTCTGCAATTTCGTCTGCTATAACAAATTCTGATCAGTTCATATTGATAGAATTTCATTAGTTTTCCAAACCATCGCAATTATACGGTTAGATAATGAAAACGTGAATTCAGTACGACTTTGAAGTGCGACGTGCGGATCAAAACCCTTAACGAAATTGTGAATCAAGGTTCAATATCTGCATTACGATAGTTAGAGATTGGAATATCTTCTGTCTGAAAATTTGCCGAACAAATTATATGAATCACACGCCCCGAGGACGTCGAACTTTCCACACTCACCACCGCGAACACTAGGAAGAGAATTATAGAGTTCCATAGTTAGAGCTCAACGGAGAGGGAAATTTAAACAGTGCCTTGGGCGCAGTAAGAGATCAGTGGATAGTTAAAGATAGATGAGATATTTCACCTCGTGATTTTGCAGCGTGGGGTTTCGTTTAGTAATTCAGATACGAAAAGGCTCAAGTCCAAACGCAGTTCATGTTTATTAGAACACGGTTCGCGGTCCCTTGGCCAAAACGAATCCCCAACTTCTGGGCTGGGGGTTTCCTTGCAGAAGTTCTCCGGTACTTTGGCCCTGAAACTAGTGGCTTAGAATTAGCCTGATCCTGGTCGATCCCGCAGCACTTCCGGTATCTGGTCAAACTTGGTCTCTCTGATTTTAAAACTACACGGTCGCTGCAGTCGCCGGCGGAAGTTGATTCCCGGCTTCGGGTATATTGGAGTTACGATATTTTGTTTCCAATGTGTATTACACCCACGTATACTCATACCATACGCATTTATGGGCCTGGGGAAAGAGGGGAAAGTCTGGTTTGGTTTCTATCGTTTCATCGTTCCTTTACCGAACTCGAGGTATAACTTTTCGAGAAGTAAAATGGCTGCGCGGGTTTCTTCCACGACCCTTCCAATAGCTTTGTTGGGGTTACGTTGCCGAATTATTGCTCGTTAGATTTCCATCGAGGGACCAGTTACCGGCTATTTTCTACAGGATTCTTCGGCTAAAGGAGCCATTTGTAAAAGTTGACCAAGTCAATATCTATCCATAGAAGTTATATCGCTAGTCATATAGCCCATAGTTCCTTATTGATTTACTGCTTTACATCTATATCGCACAGTCGACAAAGTCGAATGATAAAAAAAAAAAAAAAAAATGGAATAAATTCAAACAATAGAATAGTTCAACGTCTCTTTTCAACATTCGACCGTTCCTAATCTCCGTGATAAAAATCATTAAAACATTTCTTCCTGTTTTTCTTCTTATCGGAATTACAATAGAATAGTCTAGAGTCTAAAGGAAAATACTTGACGCGTGATACAAAGATATATACGTTTGCACACCGGATCGTTATCCGGTCCATTCCATTATTTGCCAAAGAATAACACAATCGATTCAACACATTTTTCGAGGGTGATAGATTTCTCTGAGTATATAGACAACCTCGTTACTGTACACAATATACGGGGGTCGAAAATTCGTAGCAGAGTCTCCCCCTCAGGTGATTTTGTGCGAACCAAAATGGTGGTTAATCCTCTTATTCGTAACACCTGACCCAGTAACCGTCGAACGGTGATATAAGGATAGGTACTCGATGCAATCATTACGTCGGATCCTTCATTTACCAAAGAACAACTTCTCGAGAGGAAGAGAATTGATGAGGTGCCTCTTGTTCTTCGGTATTAAAGGTTTTGTTCCTTTCATTGTCTGACTGTCCGTTCCTCCCTCTCCTCCTGCAGTCTGAGCTTCTGAGGAGTTGGGGCTTTTAAGTCGTATTGTTGTGCTTTAGAATAAAGCTTTAACGACGACGTTCAAATAATTTGTAGGTAATTTGGTTCGGTCGGTTTTTTCTCTACGTTACTGCTGAATAATTATCACAAACTTATGACTTCTCTTATCGTTTCGTATGCTTGTTTTTCACTGTAAGAAAATTCAGAAAAACCTTCGCTGCGAAATAACCTCGCTCAAGGGTGGCAGTGGGCGCGCCAAATAATACAGCGGCTTACCACGAGAGTTTCATTTGAAGAAAATATTGCCACATTGCCGTTCATAAGGGAGAAAAAACAAGGGAGTACGAAGGGGGTGTGTAATACACGCATATCTCGACTGCGGGGCTGGTGGATGTAGGGAAATAAAAACAACCGACGTAGTGGTTATATTTTCGTGAGAGTTGTCTGGCAAGAAAACACCCTCGCTACAGAATAAGCGTCGATCAGTCGTTCGATCGGAATTCGGGTCTGCGGTTTCTGCGGTAAAAGCTAAAGCCCTCGGAAACTTACCCGCACAACCCTCAAAATGGATTCAAATCAAATTTTCTAGGCGATGGTAATAGCCGGGCATTTCTTACCCCTCGGAGTTTCGCCAAACGAGATAAAATTTCTGTGCGTCATCAGATTTTGATTTTTTTTTTCTCTCGCGAAGCTGAAGAATTCTTCCATTGCACACGCGGTGTCGACGTCATCGGGGGGCTCCGTGTATACAAAATTTAAAAAAACTGTTCTGTGTCGAAGATGATTTTTTCTATTGCAGTAAACGGTTGGGTCAATCGATTCATTGATACGTAAGCTAAAAATTGTGGGGTGAAACGGATACCGAAAAGCAGCAATCGCGGGGGTTGTCGTAAATGGAAATTCTACCAAACCCCTAAAATAAGTGGAAATCAAATTTCAAAGTGATATCAATACAGGATTCATCCGGGTGTCTCTCCCCTAAGCTTCTATCCGATATATGAATAAAACCATTGCAAGTCTATGGGGACGATATGGGACGTGATGATCCTTGCCATAACGTAACATAACAATCCTCAGAGCCTCGGAGACTGGGCCCGAGGTTATTTCCTTCGTTTTCTAGTCGCTTTTCCCTGCCTTTCTCGTTAGCCCTCATCGTTCCGAGTCACATCCGAAACTCGTTTTGGCAAATCGACGAGACAACGAGTATTGCGATGACAACGACTCTGTCGATCGATCGAAGAGTAGACAACGATTCTGTGTTACTTTGAATATTGTTAATTAATGATTGAAATTGACGTCTGAGAAATTGTTCGGAGTCCTCTGGCTCAGTACCTCCGGGGAAAAGCTTTCAGAATTTCCACATCGCCAAGAATTTTGATCAAAGTGAAATAAGATATCAACGTAACCGACGATGCCATTAGATAAGTATGTATCGCATTCGCGGATAGCACCTACGTAAAAATTCAATACATTTTATGCGCGTTATGCCGCAGCCACCATTCCCCATCCCTTCCTTACCACTTTCTTGTACCCTCCGGTGCTCACACGCGTTAGTTCTGGCGCGAGTATAGACCATAAAGTTCTTTTTCTTTCTGATGTTTTTTTTTTGCTCTTTTATTTCTACCTTTTTCTTTCTCGTCTTGTTTTATTTTATTCTGTTTTGTTTTATCGCATCCCCCCCTCCCGGTTTTTTCTATACTGCTAGAAGCTCACTTTTGTCTGCACCTCAAGTTCTCGCAGAATAAGAGGGGTGAAAGGTGTTGACCCCGAGTTTTGTAAGAATTCGAGCAACCAGAAGTAATGAAAGGATCAAAATAACGAAGTGTGTCATTAACATGTGAAAAAATTGATTATCGCGACGATCGTATCCTCTCCGGTGTCTCGATAAGAGCTCGTCAATGTTTTCTGCACGTGATGTTGAAAAAACGATAATCGAAAAAGGAATGAAAATTTAATCGCCCACCGTGATCGCCGGGATCGTCCGATAGTGAAATTTTATTACGTAATTTGCTCGAACCAGTTCTCGTAAAGTACCTGCACAAATTAAATAATAACAATCATATACTGGATCCGTATCGCCGTTATGACAAACATCCAATATTGAATCACCTCAGTCCACAAATCAATGCAATTTTACAAACAACCGGACAACCCGCGACGAAAAGCTGCAATTCAATCAGAAATAGTCAATAATCATATGGCAACTGTGGAAATACCCGATAATGACAATAATAATGATTAATCAATATAGGGCAAGTGCAGAGTACAAAGTCATGGTGGCCATTCGTCAGGGAAAACAGGGAAATCAGGGAAAAGTCAGGGAATTCGAAAAATGGTCAGGGAAATGTCAGGGAATCGGAAGAACAGTCAGGGAAAAGCAGAGGAATTTTATGGTCATATGAAACAAGACAGAATAAAAGATCCCCAGCGACATTTATGCAGTCAAAAGTATTCTCAAAAATCATTTTCTTTCACCATGGATTTAGAGCATTATTATTACATACTTGAATAACCACTCATTCGTCCAAATTTCAGTCAGGGAAAAATTATATTTAGGTCAGGGAAAGTCAGGGAAATGTCAGGGACTTTTTTTTCCGCAAAAAAGTGGCCACCATGAAAGTGGGATACAGATATCCTTAAAACTACCTGCGAGTATGAAGGTTGGAAGACGAGCCACTAAGCATGAATCTGAGAGACTAACGTCACTGTTATGTTGAAGTGCGCATGCGCGAGAAAAGCCCTAGGGCGGAAAATGGACCATTTACGATGTGCACATGCGCCAACTTTTGTTCATCAATGGTTTTGCAACGTGATACTTGACCCACGCTGTACGGTATGTGTTACGAAAGAATTATTTTGTCTCATTATCGCTCATGAAAGCTTTTAGGACGTGATTCTATTGGGTCTCAGAGTGCAGTATCATTACCAGATTGGATTCTGGTAGACGGTCCATCTTTTCGGGCTTTGGAATGCAACTATCTACGAGAAAGCGCTGGTGGTACTATATAGTCACTTCCCCGCGCAAGACAAACAGCCGGTTTTAATTACGTCTGGGTCTGACCGGAACTGGTTCACTCTGTTGGTCCAATTCTATACGAGCACAACCGAACTGTTGACAAGCCCAACCTTTGTTTTCGAACCAAGTGGCAAGCTGGAACGGTCTTTCTCATAACTACCGCGGTTACTACGTGAGAACTCAACTTTAAACACAATCCCTCGAACTATGACCTCGCCGTCAGCGTCGCCATCGTCCGCTACCCCTACAAAATATACGTACACGCGTTATCCGGGACGATGGGTAGATTGGTGAGCAGGGTTACGCCCCGTGGTGTCAACCTCTAGCTCCTGGCTCAGCTTCGCTGGCACGTGATAAAAGGATATCCGGGCAAACTTTCGTTTAATAAGTTCAGGAGTAGTAGAAGCGGGGTCGGTGCTTAAGGAGCCTTTTTGTGACGCCACCGAATACTCGACGCAAGAAGATCCGCAAGATGTCAATCAGCGGACCGGAAATTGTATTTTTATCTGTCTCAGTTTACGATGATTTTTTTTCTCTCTCACCCCCTTCTCTTACCCTGTGTCTTACTCGGCTCTATAGTTTTTTTTTCTGTATCAACAACTTTCTCTGAGAGTATTAATGAATACCGAGGATTTTCCGCTCTAAACTATCGCCTCCAGGCGTTCCGCTGAAGGTAGTCGGAGCTTATGGCTATTTTACATACCGTAGAGTTCAGATAATCTGTGGTGTGTTTGATACCGGATTAAATGGTGTGCTTTGTTAACTTTGACTAAAAGCTTCGCAGATTAGCGTCAAACTTCAACCTGGCGTTTGGAGTTTGTCTATAATTTTGTTTGAAAAAAAAAAGAAAGAAAGGAGATTGACATCGTTCTACAACGCACGCAACACTAACACTGCATTTCCTCTGAGAGTTAATTCCGGTAAATATTTAACAGGTCTGAACGCACGTGAACCAATCTGCATTCGGCATGCTGTTTAGATATTATTTAGCAGTAAATCGCAGTAGGGCTGGCAGGGCTGTACCGCTGACGGTGCAACACGCTAAAGGCGGATCCTCAACCCGGTACCAGCTGCTGCCAGGACTGCCAGGACTGCCATTCTACCATCCTGCCAACCTTTACACGAGACCTCGATGCGACCGTGGCACTTCTCCGCGGAGGCGGCATTCCCTGGTCGAAATACTCATACAGATTTTGATTAATTCGCGTCCATGGAGAAATTACCGAGTCTCAACGTATTAAATCTCAACGAGATAAACGGTATTCTTCTCAAAGATCGACGAGGAAATATATCTCCGTTCATGTTACGTTGATAATGCAAAATTTGTGCCGAGGGCAGCATACCTACACGTGTTTCTGGAAACAGGCGAAAAACCGTGATGTCTCAAGTGCGCGATTCCCGGGATAGGAAAAAACACACAGCACTCTTAGGACAATGTACAATTTTTGATACGCGTTTTCTGGAAAATTGAAGAAGAGTTTTTTTTTATCCTGGTCTTGAAGTTGACGGCTAAAGTCAGAAGAGCACTCGTCCTCCCTTTATGAAATTTTGTTTTTGCAAAAATCAATTCAGCGACCTGCCAAGTACCGTCGCGTCGCGGCGGGTGAAAGAGGTCCGAAGGAAGTGTACCAGCCCTCTGCCTATAGACTTTTCTAAATCCTGCATTCTGATGAAAAAAAAAATGAATCGACGGCGAGTGAAAGGACTCTCCTCTATCAAAATGCTGAGCATTTGTCACTTTCTGAAATTTGTGACGCAAAATGACCTCTACCATTTAGCCAGCAGCTCGTCACCCCCATTGTCCCACAGGATAAGGATGTTAATCGTGTCATGATTCCTGAACCAGTGTTCCAAACATTCTGGTCGCTTCAGTTCCAGGGGCTGAGCCTTTCCTTGTTTCATAGTTTCGAATAGTTTTTCTCGCGTTATCTTCTCTCGGCACGAATTTCCTGTCACTAGAGAGCCTTTTATCCAAATTGTTTCTGAATTCTTGCGGATCGATTTCCATAGTAGAAGCTCAAAAAGCTGTGGATTATCGTCCGCTTTAATCACGTTGAGAGCTGGCACGAGTGGGTATAAAGGTAATTGTGTGATTATCGTTTTTTTTCTTCACTCCTGTACGGAAACCACTCTGCTGCAATGCGCAAGGGTTCGAGTTTCGATTCAGAAATTGACGATTCTGCACACGCGAGAGTTATACATAGCATCGTCATTAATTATACATCGACCTTCTCCGGTATTCAACAATAAGGGTCAAATAACAGGGCTGAATTAATCCACGAAAGAAAACAGTGCTTGCTTTATGAGCATTGAAAACTACAAAAAAAAAAAAGAAGACTCGAACGTGTACGGAGGATGATACCGATCGTTAAGGGACTTTAATAGCACTAAATCGATGGTAGCTTGTTGAGAGGTTGAAAAAAGTTCAAGTTCCCAAGCGCGTGGCACGTCTGAAGCACTTCAAGCCTCCAGTTCAAGGTGTGAAGCACCTACCTGTCGTTGAGTGGATCTTAACGCCGTGGCCCTCTCGCTCTTTCTCTCGAAAGAATGCTTTCATATTGAGATTAGGTAAAAAAAGGTGTTCTTCGAGGACCACTGCTAACCTCTCCGCTCAAATGTCGTTGTGCCTTTGCGTCTTTCACCCAAGAAGCAAAGAGAAAGCCTTCGAAAAATATAGAAATTTCTTCGTATCCACTACTTCGAGATCAAGTAGTGATCAGTTTACTGCTAAGACGGGGGGGACGTTGGAAAGTAAAGCACGCGTAAGATCGTCTATTTGAATAAGATCCCGACGTGGGTGGGGTGTCGAATCGTCGGTGGCTCTGACACACTTCACTTCTCAAGCTGAGCCAGTGACATTTACAATTCCGAGTATTGTCAGGCAGATTCCTTCGTTCCTTTAGCCGCCCTCCGTCCTTTAATCTGAGTCGTCACCTTCCAATTTTCTGGCCTCCGGTTGAATCGAGTCGAAATTCCGGAGACGCGGGCGTCGTCTGGAACCATTCGCGTAATTCGAGATATTTTTCATTTCTTACGATTTCAGAAAAAAATCCGATAAGGCTCGGAGTTGGTGTACGGGGCAATTTCTGTCTACACAGGATGAGAGCGGTTATAAGATCCGGTGGCGCGCCCTCGCCACCTATGACCAAATCTGATCGGAAACGTCAGCCATATTGAAACGGAAACACAAACCCGCTGACAGGAGAGATTAGAGAATTACCGTGAGCCAATAATCGTTAAAGAGAACGACCTACGGTCCCGATGTCCCACCGACACGAGCTGTACCTACTAGAGAGCTTTAAATGGACAAATATTAAACGCCGTCCACTGCGTGTCTCGAGTGTACAGATAACGCGAATCCTGAAAGGTGCAAGCTTCGGGTTTTAACTTGTGACCCTCGATGAATAAACGATTATTCCCGTCCTTTGTCTGGAGAACAAAAATTTACCGGTTTCTGTGTCGCGAATGAGTTGAAAATTTATTCATGGGTGAGATTAGGCAGCTAATCAAATATTCGTTAAACAATGTGTTCGAAAATAAATCTTTAATACCTCAAATTAATATTTTAGAATCTCAAGTATTCCTTGGTGGAAAATCCCCTGTCAACGGTCGTCGGTTTTTCTTAGAAGTTAAAAATAAAAGTCTCATACCGAACTCCAATCAAGGAGACGATTCTTCTCACACTTCTGTATGCATAGCTGTTCAGTATCCTGTTGAAATCAACGAACTCAAATGCAAATTTCGTCCACCATTAAAAATACGCTAATTGAGTCTATTTGATTAATTTTCCATTTCATCAAAGTATTCAATACTTTGAATCTGGTACAAAATCATTAGAGCACTAACTACTGAACAAATGATGCAAGTTACTCTGGAATACCAAAATATGGAGTCGAATTTGTTCTTCCATTCGGTGCAAGTGGTGCTTGTGCGCAACGTTGCAGATTATAGTTCAGTATTTGGTTGGATTCAAAGATGAAAGAAGAAAGGTTTGAAATTTATATCAACAGCTATAACGAGCAAAGCGGTCAACATTTAGGGAATAGATTTACCAGATTGAACCGCTTTTAGCTGAAGTGTCTGGTCGTCAACTCTCGTCGACAATTCCAGGGTTTGAGTTGACAAGGGATTAAGGAACCGCGATTACGAGCCAGTTGGACGAGGGAGGAAGATCTCTACTCCAAGGATCAACCCTTTCCTCAACCATGAAGAGACTGGTCGAATGAGTGGGGCGGAAGAACTCTAGCCACCGTCACGTCGTCTCGGCTTTTAACGGCGTGTCAGATTTCACGTGCCACATATCCAAGATGACGGGCTGCAACGACACGAGCAGGGGTGGCTAAAGAAACGAGAAGGGATTCAGGAAGGTATACATTTCGTTTGCCCAACATTGCGGAACATTTTCCACGCTTCTTACTCCCGCATAAAAGACACGGCTTCGGGTGCAGGGGCTTCTTACTCTTCGTACTACAAAACCGCGGAGTCCATTCACCTACACAATACGCACATACACCTGTTTATCTCGAGCCAATGCACACCAGAATTATTTACAGTATCGCGCTACCCCCTCGACATGTGTCACGCAACGGGAGTTACGATCTAATTTTAGAAAATTCTTTCACAATTTTTCACCCCTTGTGGTTGGGTGGAATAATACCAGTGCAAAATCAATCGTACGACGTTTCTCCAACAGCCACGCGTTCACAAATATTGAACACCAATTCGTAAGCAGGGAATGCCAGGGAACCTCGCGCTGGGCTGATCTCTGCGTGGTGGATTGAAAAAATGAAGAAACAAAACGAAAAAAAAACGTTGGGAAGGGAACACGAGGAATACCGATATTTACAACCAATTTCTTTCCGTTGCCAATTCCCCAGCAAGACATTCAAATCTCCGCGCCGTAGGTTTTCCGGCTGCTTCTCGATGTATTGGAATTCACTTTGATAGAGTAGAATTGTCCGAGGATCAAAGGTGGAGGATGAGGTTGAGGTTGAGGTTGAGGTGGTGGATGCTGCAGGGCGAGTGGCAGAAGTGGGGGGTCTCCTGCTCTCGAAGCTTTACGATGATGGCGAGCTGCCCGTAAAAGCTGCCGGAGTTAACGCCATAGTCGAGTAAAGTAGAGAGGCGATCCCGATGCAGCCAAGAAGTCCACAAAACTACCCACCGTGACAATAAGCTTTCGGCTCCGGCGAAAGCCGCCTGCCATGTTGTATCCTGTAACCCTTCTGCGTCGATTCCCCTCGAAATCGCACCCTGCACCACGTGCGCACACAATGATTGGATTTCCCAGAACAAATTTAAAAAGTCGGGAAATTTTTGTGCCATACATTTTTTACCTATATCGGAATGAAATAAGACAAAAGTAACTGACAACATGACGTGAGAATACACAATTTCAGAGCCATATTCAAATGATTCATAACTTATCCAACAATAGAAAGCAAGAACCAGAAGATAGAGAGGGTAAAGTGAGGAGTGGGTCTGCCAAGGATGACTGGATAGCTGGATCGAAGGCTTATTGTACTGAATACTGACGTCATCGCATTTTAGCGATATCAAACTCAACTAATACCTGGAAATATTTGAATTTTCTCTATACCCTTATATTACCTGGTTCGTGTCATTCTGATCGGCTATTAAAAAGTTAGTAGTTGCACGTCATGGTGAATGAAAACGTGTTTCCCGATTGAACGTACGTAATTTATTTATGTTGTTAAATTTATTTATCGATATATACTTGGTACGTGACGTAATTTTTCTGATGGTCAATGAAGATAAGAAGAAGTTTGATCGACAAAACGAGTATAAAAGTAATTAATTGATAAAGAGGTGGCAGTCGACTGACAATGAGATGAACTTCGACGGTTGAATTTTCTTACCATTGTGTAAGCAACGAGAGATAATAAGTAAATTTGTTATAACCGACTGAATTGCTGAACGAGGTATAATCGAGGCAATTGCTACGAAACAACCAGTTGTTAAAATCTTACGTTGCGGAATAAAAATAAAGTTGAGCTTTACAGTCCGGGAGTAGCGTGAAATAAAATTGAGGATTAAAGGAAAAAAAAGTTGCAGTTCTATACTTTTCGCAGTTCGTGTGTACGTACGGTGTTCCTTGAAGAAACCCAGAAGAGTTGAAACTTGAAGTAGGTACTAGATTTTACGACGCGTATGTCATAAGGCTTTGGTCTCTGGCTCTTTTACGCTCGATGTACTTCAGCCAGTTTTACAGTCAGTTTAAACCCCCGGGTCCACGCGGACCGACGACTATAACTATCACATCGTACAGATTTGCTGAAGGTCGTGAGACCAATCAACGACCTCATCCGGTACCAAGTCCGAACAATGTCCAAAACTTTGACGTACACCTCGGAGTTTGGAGCCCAATGAAACGCGAGGCACAAAAGCGTTCGCAAGTTCTTGTGCACGCCGATTAGAGGCACACTGATTTCACGTCGCCATTCTCACTGCGAATTAGTTTTCTCAGACCCTGAACATGCCTTCGGCCTAATCAGCCATTTCTACAGATACCGTCGGAAATAGCAGCTACGATCGAGTGCAACAAAGAGTCGTTATTTCTCATTCAAACAAGCGCAAGTCCTGCTATTACTTGCCGGCCATTGGTCCGAACGCGATATCTTAATTAGCTTAAAAGTTACGCTCGGAAATTCTCGTCCCTCGTTTATGCTCCAGCACTATTATATTACGATTAGCAAAAAGCGCTGATGATTTATGACTCAACGAATGAAAGTGTGAGCGTAATCTGCTTAGTTTAATTATCACGAATGTTTGTCTGCAGTATTTGCCTAATGGTGAACATCCAACAATAAAAATAGTTGACCGAACATACCAGTGGATACGCTAAGGACATCGTTGGCCAACCTAGCATCTTCGGTCTTCCACCGCAGTGGTCATATCGCTCTTCGACAGGTGGCCAGTATTAATCTGCCTCTATCTCGGAATCAACCTGTGTTCAGTTTAGTGGACTATCGAGACCATGCAAGAGAGAGAGAGAGAAAGAGAATGTGGATATTACACCTGGATTACACATTTCTCATCATTTGGAATACATTCAGATGTGGGATCCAGGTATTTTCCGGACCGGTGAACAATAGCGAGACAACTCAGCGGGTTTTCCACCGACATGTATGCAGTTACTCAATTCTGTATTTTATATTTACTACATCATAACGATCACTGGATGCACCAGCAATACCTATCATCGATTCGGTTCTCTTATTTGATTTCGTGAAACCAGCTTAGTCGGATTCCTATCTTCTGAGATGGTTGGAAGCTCCTCTGTGAAGTGCAACACATTTACGGCGCTCTCGAGTGCTTTGGTCGAGGTTGCAGTGTGACGTCTGTTTCGATTTTATTCCGTGTTTGGAGTATGGCGGAGCTCAAACCGATACGGTGGTTTACACTTGACCTGAACAACAATGCTCTCTCGTTGGATTCTGGTCTCGGTAGAATGCAGATTGCGGGTTACCGTTGTCTGTAGTTATATGCAGTGTGGTCCAGACCCGACGAACCTCAAATGCGTTTTGGCCCGAAGACAAATCCTCGTGCTACGGTGACGAGGAGTGGAGTCGAGTGGACGGAGAACAAAATGCATCGCATGAAAGCACAACTCCTCGAAATACCCGGAAATAATTTCATCGTCTTCTCGATTAATCCGATGGGAAGTAGTTCACCGCTCGATTAACATCGCTTCAACTTATCCAAGGGTAGTCCATCTCCCTGCAGGTCTAGGCTGTGGTATGCAGAATGCGGATTGAGGTCTGCCGAGGTCGTAGATAGACTCGACAGGGTTTCCGTTTGACCCGTAACCCGAAACCGTTCCGCCTACGTTTACCATAATTACGCGGTGCGAATTGCACGCAGCAATTTCACCAAACCCCACGGGATTGGTGGAAGCCAGTCCCAAAGCAGCGAATCTTGATTGCGTCGTTGTCATCCAGCCACATTCCGCGCGACGTAAGACGGCTCATTCCATAGCCTCGACGGCGTTACGAAGATAAAAAAACAAACAAACAAGATTTCGTCTGATCCTTGTAAAATCTTACAAAGTGTGGATATGATCTGATACTGGGACATTTCATAATCACGAATGACACTCTACCTGAACACGTGATTCGCGAAAACGACCAATTTTCACAATGAGCATTTGCTTTGCCTAAAGATGAATTGAAGTAGCTTCGCGTCTCTTGGCTAGACTCCAGACAGTATAATAACGCAGTTCGCGCAAAAAAACACCATACTCTCAAAAAGCTAACTATTCGGCCGAGGAGAGTACGCCTAAACACACTCGAAAGCTCCTTATGTCGTTAGCCCCCAATCCTCGCTCTACAAATATGATTCTCGTGCGTCGAACTGTGAGCGGTACGGCGCAATGAGTCTTATTCTCGGTACGTGAATGCCTCAGGCGATGAGCATATTCCTAGCTCGGGTATGTATTACCGCCACCGCATCACCGCCGTTACCGAGAACCGTTCACTTTGTACGTTTGTGCAAACAGAAGACCCTCAGAGATTTGCGAGACTTCGCTAACATTTCGGGTTTGTCCAACCGGAAGAACCACTGTGCGAATCGATTTCATTCTCTGTTGCCATCATTAGGCGAACATTCGAGTTAGTTCGTGTGAAAAATTTGAGAATACAAAATTATTCAGGGGATATTTTTCTTGGTAAATGTGTGATTTCGAGTTGAAAGATTAACTGGGATCGCTTCCGTTCTGTCGTTGGTACGTTTAGGGAGTGAGAAAAACGGAAGCAAAAACAAAGCGAGGGAAAAAGGGATAAGAAAAAAAAATCAAATGAGGCTCGACGGATTATTCAAAATGGCGTAAGCGGCAGTCACGTCGTTGCACGACGGGCTGGGAACGCGTAGGAAAACCTGCGTAAGCACCCACTTACTTTTCGCCGTCAGAATCGTCAGGAAGCTCTTATTGTAACAAGGTAAATCCTATGGGGTACGCGGATTCCTCTTGGGAAAACCCGACTGAGTTTCTTTTTCCCAACGGTGTTAGAGGAGCGCCTCTTCGCGATTCGCCCTGACTATATTCTGTTTAAAACAAACGAGCATCAGATGTAAGCTCCATGGCTCAGCCGATAGGACGACGGTTTTCTTTTGTTGCCGCGTCATTAGTCACGTGATACCGTTTCAGGACAGGTGACGAACCGACGAATCATTAATCTTAGATTTTTGTAGACGGAAAATCTTTCGGCCTTAGTTTCACACTTAGGCCTCAATATCCAAGAGCCGACTTTAATCGCGAAGTTTAACTGTTTTCGAATTAACCATGGGATGAACGAAAAGCTCGAGTTTGCAGTTGCGCCTATGAGGTGTGTATCGTTTGTATCACACGTCAAAGTGTCTAGTACCGTTTGTTCCGTACAAACGTCTCCCAAATTCCCCGGAGATGTGAAAGACCCAGGAGGATTTCTGAGGTAGCAAAGAGATGCGAGGAAGCCGGGGCTGGTATAGCGATAGTAAATCCTCCGCTGTACCGTAACTCCCCATCTTTTGCGGCAACAACAAGAAGCGATTCTGGCAGGACTCTCTACATGCATAAGTGATCCAACGACCTACAAACTACACAAACTTGTCACTTATCCCCTAACTATCCTGCCACAATCTCCAACCCATACCAAACCCGACGAAGACGACTCCCTCAATCCCGACGGAATGAAAGTTGTACTTCAGCTTCCCGGCCCAAGGGGCTAAGTGAGGTTGAGGAAGCCTTCCATAAGTTACCTTTAACCACTGCTTCGAAACCGGTTACATCACCATTCCGATGCGAAAACCGCCATTTTATGAACTAACTTTCCGCAAGCTTACACGGAACAAAACTTCGGAAGATTCCATCTGCTTCAATGCATGATGGATCCATAAGACATCAAGGCCTGTACTCATAGGCTACGTTGCCACGTGGTTGCAGCGACCGACTAATGACGGTCCGGTCAGCACGAATTATGCGGAATTTGAGTACAAGATTCAGGAACGTCGACAAGGTTTTCTTTCCCACATCAATTGGATGAAGAGATTGACTTTTTGTCCTTAGCACATCAACTGATGATCAGACGTTGAATCGTCAGTCGAATGTATCCTGGGTTTCATACCATAATATATTTCGTCGGAAAACAGTTGGCGCGGGTAGAAGGTCCCCGATCCAATCGGCGATGTTATCAGAAGTAGTGATTAAAATGGGAGTGAGTGGGTGTACCCTTGCAACCCTCCGTAGCCCGCTGCTCCACGGCGATATACACTGGCTGAATCTTACGGCTTGCCAGACGGACGGACGAACGAACGAACGAACGGACGGATGGACGAAGACGGAGGTGAGGAGCCAGGTTTGGGGAGTGTAGATAACACTTCTTACCCGTGGGACTTCTCGAGACCCCAATCTCGAGTCAGATATTGTTCCGAGCCTTGAAAGCTCAAAAGAACTCCTGAAAAGGCATTTCGTTCGGTTCGATGTATTATTCCGATCTTATATCGCATGAAATTCGCTTGCGTCTTCGTCGTCGTTGATTTTTCAGAAGATATAACGTCAATGAAAAACGTTCGAGATTCAAGGTCGCGTAAGGATTCACCAGAAAAAATTATCTCCGTCGAAGAAACGAACTCGTCACGTTGCACTACTTTCTGATGAGGATCCTCGAGAAAAACTTGACACCCCTCCAGGGCAAGTTAGTCGAAAATTGTTGTTGAAATGTATTGGTAACGGATGAAGCTACGGTCCAATTATTCGCCCTGGAAGTTATCTCGTAATTGCAACTGGTCAGGAGTACGGATACTATATACATAGAGGTGGAGGTGGATGTGGATTTGCAAATTCCCAGTTATTGTTATTGAAATGAACGGATTTCGCGACGGGGAAGTAGAGGGAATGTCAGCCGCGGCATTCGGTCGCAAACCAACACCCTGCAACGGCACCAGCTTCGGTAGCCATGAATCGAGTGATGCAGATGCAATGGCTCCAGACGTCGTCGTTAGGTACGCAAGGAATGTTTGTCCAGGAGTCAGGACGCGGGGTGCAAAAGCCAGAAGCCAAAAGCAGATTCCGCATGACGACCCGATTAATTTTCCGCGTTATCGAGAGTTGAATTTTTAGTCCAACCACGAATTGATACTGATCGAAACTCGATAAGATCTCGCTGTTTTACGGCAACGTGCGAGTTGTTCAATTTTCGAATTTTATGTTCTACACCCTCGCGGGGATTTCGGGGCTTCAACTTTATTCGATTCAGTCGTAAATTATTCCCTGTTCTCCAGCGTCTTATAAACGGTAGAAAAGTAGCACTATCCTAAACCTATACCGAGGGCCTTATAGCTCCGATGTATATAACCATGAAGGTCGACTGAGGGATCCGAGTCCTAAAATACATGTATACTGTCGTGGGTCGGAATCGACTATCTGACTACGAATTCGTAATGAATACAGACCGGCAGAAACGATGTGAATTTGGATTGAGATAAGCCTCGATACGTGCGATACGTTTTGTGAAAATACTGCCACGAGACCTCTGACCCATCGTCACAATGTCGGATTGATTGATTATTCATGAGGTCGCATCACGTGAGTCCGTTCCCAGCGGGAAGAAATAAATATCGTCAGTTCGTAAATACGTCATTGTACTTTTTTTCCACAAGAACGCAATTCGCTTCACCCAATGAACCGCGAAGGCAATTGCATCGACTCCGAGATCGTGGAATATGAGATACGTCACGAACTAATCAATTATTGAACTAACAATAATTCATTGAACCGTATCGCACGTAGTTAATGACGTCTAAGTCGTTGAAGTACTGCAATTGCAGGCCAATCACTACTTTTTTTTGTTTGTTTTGTTTATTGAATATACGTCGCTCGGCGAATGTCTTTCGCCGTCGGAAAGCGTCGGATTGCTTTTCCAATGTTCCTAGACCCAAAGTACTGTCGTGGGAAATTAAAGCGAAGCTTTAGTTGAATGCATTGCACAAGTGCAATTGCGAGGACGCGGTGTAACTGATGATAAGAATACCCAGGTCGTAAGTAGGATGAGCCGCGAGTCAAGGTGGGAAGCCGGTAATTCTTCTCGGGCAACTTAGAGATTGAATGAATTCATTAAACGTTTCCGGTTTTTTACCACCAAAAACGTCAACTCGAGAGTATTTATCGTTCACAGTCGGTGTTAATTTCCGGCTCAGGATGTTGCCTGCAGAAAGTAATAAACTAATAGCCTCAGACGGTCTTCGTAGATGTCAATCCTTCAATTATCCTTTGCTAGAGACAATTGGGGCGACTCTCAAGAAAGTTTTTAGAGAACGAGAAAAAGCTTGGACAGAAAGAGAGAGAGAGCGAAAAACCGCACGGAAAGTGCTGAGGCGTCAATTAATTCTTATCATCAGGGTCACGGGGCTTGGGGGAAAATATCACAGACCCTGCACGGACAGAGGTGAAGATAGCTTCAACTCCACCGCGAGATTCGAAGGACAATGGCCAGCGAACCACTTCTGTCCATCCCCTCCTTTCGATCTTCCTTCATCTATCTTCCTCTCTCTCTCTGTAGCTCTCCGAGTTCTCTTACCTCTCGAAGAAGACGTATCATGCCCTCCTACCGGGTGTCCAGGATCTACGAGAGCCCTTCGGACAGCGAGACGATCAATTGACAATTCAACGCTAATCCGCGCCGTCGTAGACGCCTCATTACTGCAACTATTAATTGAACTGATTAACAACCCATGATCAGTGGAAAGGGGAAACTTCCAACATCTCGGTCCTTGGCCATTACGATACATTATAACATGCATTTGCTTGTTAGAGACAAATGTACGATCGCTTTACTGCAGAACTAGGAACAATCACAAGTGTTGGATTTCAGTTACAGTTTCTACTTTTTCGAGTCACTCTGTACGTTTGTATTAGATATAAGATCCGTTGGTTTCAATTTACTGCCGTCTATGTACGCAGGTGACGGCCGTCGGAGATTTCAGACGTCTAATTGGCTGAAATAATTGGACTGGTTTCTCGATAGTGGATGTCGAAAACTTTGTACTCTTATGAAAGGCATTTTTTGTTTTCGGTCATTAGTTTTATTTTTTGTTTTGTTTTTCACACTACAATTACACCGTAGGTACTCCCTTTTCGAGTGAGACCGTCACTTTTTGAGGAAGTATAAAAAACAGAAGAACAAAAATTTGATATAATTATTATTTTTCGTGACATATATTTCCGGTGGGTAATGAACTCTGCGAGCTGAAAACGGTTAAATCTAGAAGTCGTATTAAAAGTTTATCCTGTGAAGGTGTCGCTAATAAAGGTTAATATAACGTTTTTTTTTTTAAGTTCCCGAAAAGTTGACGAGTTAAAGTTCATACTCTCGATTTCTGGCACCGGGTTTTTCTATATTGCGAAAGTAACGATCAGTAGAAAAGAAAGGATAGGGAAAAACGAAGCGATTCAATATCAGACCAGACTAAATTTAGCAGCAGTAACACGTGAAGTAAAATTTTCTTCATCTTTTTTTTTCTTCCACCACTTTTTTTTTCTTACTCACTCTCAGTTCGAACAGCTGACATAAATCAATATCTCATATTTACCCGGACAATCTGCTGAGGTAGAAAGTTATCCAGCCACGGCGACACTTTCAACGTAAATCGATTTCATCTTAAATAAATATCGATCCTGTCGCTGAAACGATGCTGACAATATTTTTTCACCTCAAATTCAACCTCTCCTCTTGCCAAATACAAGCTAAGCTATGGTTCACTGCATCAGATTAAATATCACATTTATTTCTGATAGCTAAGTATCTCAAGAAGTTATTCGTCAGCAAAACTTCCATTTCCACTATCTTGACATTCGAATAAGCATACCTCGACTCCCAATACCTGATTTCACGTTTTAATCACCGCGGACGAATTTTTATGCGATCCTTAAGAATGCATATTTCAGACTACTTCAGCGCACTAATAATTTCCGTAGGTATCCTTGATTGGAAACAGGGAAACTCTATGAATTATTTCGAAAGATATTGGAGCTGCTTTTCATTCGGTGTACAATTCAAAATATTGTAAAATCCTCATCGGAATATCGACTTTCTAGATTTACAAGCATTTACAATTTCATAGCTCCAGTGCTGATAGTAGAAGTATATGGGACACTTGATGTCAACCCTGCTTATACTTGAGCCTCACTTTTCTTTTTGTCTAGCACTTGGAAAAAACCCCTTTTTAAGTTTTCATATCCTAATTACCTAACAAGGTGCCAATTGCCGATTGCCGATTGGGTATTGAGTAGAAAAAATACTAAATCGATCAAAAAGTTAGACTTCAGAAAGTTTGAAGCCATTGTAATTTCGAAGTATTTGTCAAAATGAGAAAACGAGTATAAACTTGGTGTTCATCAAGTGCTACCATCTGCTTTTATCTTCGTCTTCTTAAGCTTCTTCTATCTTATATCTTTTTTTAATTCTTCCCATCCTCATCACCCAGCTTCCGATCAATTTAAATACCTATGGGGGTACGAAACAGCTCTATGAAAACATCAAACTAAGTAGCTGAAACGATTCAGTGAAGCGCGTGACGAAGTAGAGTCTATCAACGCTCGGTCATACCCGGAGTCTTTCTCGACGCTTCAACTCTGTGACGATTCTAGTAAAGCAAAGAACAAAGTGAATAAAAGTGCTTCAACACGGTCCGACGTATGTGCCAGATTGCTGTACATCGTTCTCCACATTGTAACAACAAACCTTAATAAGAGCTAAACGAGTGTAGCTTAGGGAATATTCCGAGTCTGACCTGTAACGCGATTCACTACTTCTAGTAAAATCTCACGCCTGCCGTTCACAAATCCGTCTGAAACGGTGGCCGGGGCCTCAAAAATCGTCACTATGCTGATGCATCTATAAAAAATCGTGATGAGGCCCTAATCATGTTGTGATAAGAAGAAGTTCATATCGAGGAATCCCCATTATTATCCGAATAGGACCTCATCAGAATTTCTTATTAGTGCCTCATTACGAAATTGGATGGTTCTCGATGCCCTGACCACAGTTTTAACAAATTTCTGTACCAAGTTTGTTTAAAACGTCTGAGTCACAGTGTATAATTGTGTGATTCTGTTCATCATCGTGGTGTTTAAACAATACCTGGGATGATATACGGGTTTTAAATAGCTCGGTTAGCTGTAGCTCGGTAAATAATCGTTGTTAATGATAGACAAGCGTCGAAATATCAGAACGTGAGTGTCACGGTGTTATTGATGCGTGTCACGTTCGATTATTGGTCGCGTGTGAATGGCGTGGTTAGAATGTGACATATATGGGCTGATTTCCGAGTTAATAAAATTCCCCGTAGTATCCCATAAATCGTAGCTTATATCGGCACAGGTGATCGTTCGAGAATTATATTACTTCTTAAAATCTCTTTACGACATTTTCTAAGGCAACGACGACACGCCGAGGAAATTTGTCGCCCACAAAATCGAACGGGGGCTCTTATCGCAAAAAGAGAAAATTATCACGCCTCTAAGAGTCTCGATGAAGGGCTTTTGTGATGTCAAGTATGAAAATGTCTCATTGCAAGAGTAAAGAAAATGTATCGATCTCGCAAAAACAGGGATGTTGAAATACTTACGGGATCGGAATCTAAAAGTGTGGTTTTTATTCCGACTAATCCCTCATCGACGAATTCGCACCTTCCCCCAACCAATCAGAGGGGATCGAAAAATGTATGATGAGGGTACAGGGTGGTGAGGAGAGAGGCACTGGGGAGATCAAGAGAGTTGGAAAGAACAAGCGAGTGAGAAAAGGCGAGAGAAAAGGTGAGAGAGCAACGCTGAGGCTGAGTCTGAGGGTAGCTAGGGGTTGGTTTTGGTTTGTGTGCTGGTCGCCGCGACGCTGGCGCCGCGCGGGGAGTTCCAGTTTGATGTCAGCATTCGAGGTGGCTGCTTCGTACGCACCCTACCGCGGCAGCTTCCGTCTGATAATAAGCGATAAAGAGGGAAATAGATAAGGGAGGGATTTTTATTTTCAACCTATAGGTATTGTTTATTATTTGTCGGGGTCGCCCTCCCCCGTTCATTCGGGTCCGGACTTTACATGGCATCGCCGGCTGGAGAATATGATTTTTTAATTATTCCCGGTACCCTATAAAGCAACAACGATCATCAGGAAAGTGCAACGCGTTAAATATGTACGTTTGAAACTGTGAAAAGTTTTTCTTCTTCTCTCATGATATCGGTGGGCGGATGATGAATTTGACCGAATTATCGGATAAAAGTTCGAGATAAATTTTTAACCAGCGAGGGAAAACTTATCACCGTTTTTCATATCACAGAGTTTTAAGTTTACCATTACATATACGTCGAGCTCGAAAGTGGTTCGACCAATTCAATCGAATGAATTTAATTAAATTTAGCCAACTGATAACTACCTAATCGACTGATCCGGTTTAATAGATACGTACGCCTCGCTGATGGCTAAATTTGCATTTAATGGATTATAAAGGGACCAGGAATTCAACTCAGAGAATCGAATTGATCGCCCTTGGATTTATTAAATCATCGTCCATAGCCACGACCACTAAAATTATCAGGTTTAACGTTGCATCGCGAGTGTTACCAAATTTGAGTGAACGAAAGTTTTCCTATTACATGAATGGCGATGATTTTTAGTAGACTTTTTAAAATCTACAGGTTAATGATTGATGATGATATGTTTAAAAGTTAAATTACTGTGGTTGTAAAAAGTGATCCGACAATCGTCAGGCGGAAGTGTATAAAGTTGAGTTTTCTAAACGGAAGTGTGTTACCACCAAAGTGAGAATACTGTGTTTAAAAGGCAGACCCGGAACACAGTGGCATACAGAGTTTCGGTAAGATAGATCTAGCCGCAACTTTTGTAGCTTACAGCTTCGGTACGACGCAGTTGTGCATCTTTTGAAACTAGAACGAAACGAAATACTACTTTGAAAAGCTTCGAAAATTTCACCGAGTTAACTTCGCCCTCTGAATCAGTGATTCTCCACCCACCCCCCCGCAGGTACTACCTAAAAAGAGTTAGAACACAGGAAGCAAAAATGGCGTCGACTCGACGAACAATTTTTATAAATTAGAGCCACCCCACTTCCGACCCCCGACGTTTTTTCATCAAGTTAAAAATCATCCAACATTTCTTCGTCCCCAATCTTCGACCCGGAAGCTCTGAGCGAAAGAAAGTTACAACGTAATGTCGTCGTTATTACGGGCCAATTTAACATCGAATGATCCACGGGGCTGGAATTGAACGGTCCAACTTTCATTTCGAGTTCTTATTTACTTTGGGGTCACGAGTTATACCATCGATTTCATTTCCAAGACCGGAACACTGGGCGACATTGACGAGTGTGAATGTCTTGAGATTTGAGATGTAATCTGGAACTAATCGTCACTATGTCGAGAGTATTCTAGTCACCGTTGAATCTCTCGACGTTCTGCACAGTTAATGCGACGTAATTGACGCCTAGAATTAATTACACTAATGTAATTGTTAGCTCGAGGAAGGCGCGATACTCAGTATTGCACATTGCGCTTCGCTGCGCAGGATCTGAAACATACTTTTTGAAATTTTATATCCCACTTTGAAATTCATGGGAGACGTTTTTCAAGGGTATAAAAGTCTTGAGAATTTCCTCCAGCTCTTTTCACCTCGCGATTTCGAACCGAACTGACAAAATTTGTTTCCTCAAAGCCATATAGTGAAAAATCGCTGACGACATTGGAGGAAAGTAAAATCTTGCAGAATTCGTGTTCTTGAGATCTGGGTCGCGTCATCGTTACGGAAAAAATGTAGACGTTGATTTTTACAATTCGAAGAATCATTTTGTACATCGATTTTTTTTCTTTTTTATAACCGATAGTTTGGGGTTTCCGAATTTTTATCGATGCGAAAAAATCAATCAGGTGGTGCTGGGGAGTAGAAATGTATCGTGAGGGATAAAATGTTCGCCCTTTTTTCCGGCTATTGGATTTCGAGGTTTAAATTTCAAGAGAAATAGACGAACGACGATCCCGCAAGGATGATTGCGGGTGGGCGGTTGTTTCTTGTGCATAATGAGTTTTATTTGAATTTCCTCCACGATCCGGCGTGTTCGATGTCCAAGACCGACGCGAGTACTACACCCTTCACACTTTAGAGCTTCGATAGAGTGTGATAACAGCCATAAAATAATCTCGGGTCATAAAAGTTCCCAGAAACTCTGACCGTGTCCAATAAACTCTGCAAGTTCTCGAATGATCGCTGACTTTGAACAATATGTTACGTTCGATGAAAACTCTTCAAATTTATTCGACCCATTTTATCGATGACGATTCTGATCAATTTTTCTCACTCTCAAAGATCCACGTTCTGTTCATGAAGCTGAAGCTAGTAGCCATAGTGAGCAGCCAAAAGTGCTGAATTCAATTAGAGTGAGACAATGAGGCCACATAAATTGAATTTTGTGAAATATCATGCAAAGTCATACTTTTATAAAATCATAGACATGAATTTTTTCATTGAAATGTTTGGCTGCTAGCTTCAGCTTCATGTTCTGTTCTGGGATTCAGAGTCAGATGAAATCTGATAACGGTGATAAAATAATCATCCGTTTTATACAGTCGTCTTGAACGTATTGTAGCGCCAAAGAATTACCAGCAGCCTGTAACGTTAAGCAGTGGTCTCGACCATTTTCATTTATTAGTTCTCTTTAATACATTTGTCCGACCCGTTTTTGTCGGTTCATTCGTCCTCGGGAGATTACGCATCGCCCGAAATCGATCTTATTCTATGAATGATCCTCGTTTTATTACGTAATACTATACATAACTCTTTACGACAATGGACCAAATCTCCTGATCCATTTATCTCCATCGTTATTCGAAAAACGATTCTGTATTCCACTTCATGCGGTCAGAGTATTTGGAATAAAATTTTCATCGATCAAATTTCTACTTTTTTTTTTGAACATTTGTGGGTACGGTTTCCTCATTCGTTCAGATTGCATGTGTCGGCGATTCGATTTCGGCAGATCTTTAATTAATATCGGATCTCTCTCAACCTTATTCGAGATTTGCCGAAATCGGCTTAGCAGTTAGTGATTGGCTGGTAACAATGTATTTTCGATTGGGTGAATCGAGCGCTACCGGATGGCGGCTGGGACCCGGATCCCACGAGATTATCGTGAATGACCCTGTCTACTATTTTCCGGAACCTCCGTATCACCGTCGTTAAAATAAATACGGGATATGTGCGACAAGTATTTTTCTTACCGACTAGTTTTTCCGCAGCCATATAGTTTTACCCTTTTCCCTTTCGGCCCCGGTCACATAATGGTCGATTGGACACGTCAGCTACTCTGAGAAATCAATCAACGACATCTGCAGGTTCACCAAGGTGTATAAATATATGATTAAAATGATTTGATAAGCAGTTCTACTGCACCGACCGCAAATTTCATTGTGAAAGTGGTTAGGGAATAGTTCGAATGCAAATATCAAGGATAAAAGCAAATACAAACACATTAAGCCCTGTTTGCTTGGTGTTTGGCTCGCTTCGGGTCACTCGAGAAGAATTTTACCCCGTTCTGAATACCCCATTCATATTTGAATACGCAAATTAACGAATCGCTTAATTTTCTTCGGATCCACACGGCGTTTTGCGGAAATGAGAAGAAAAAAGAAACATCGAGTCAAAATCGCACACCTTTTTTTTCCGCCACTTTTAGATTTCATTTTTCGTCAATCTTTTCATGTGAAATTGATTCTTGCTCGAGGTGATAAATCACTGATTTTTTTTTTTTTTTTTTACAGCGTTGAACTGTGAAAATACGCTAACGTTGCGTCGTAGAGATGTGAGAAAAATACAGCGGGCGATTCTTGCCAAACTTCAACAATGGGCGTGGCTCACCTTTGGCAAAATACAGTTTTCGAAACGATCCAACGATTCGGGAGTTGGAAGTAACTATCGCGTGTCCACGTTTTACTATTCTTGAAAATCAAAGAGCGAACAAACATTAAACTCAATCAAATATTATTAAAACTTTTCAAAACAAAAGGTGGACTGTTCTATATTGCAGCAATTCAATGATAACGAAGCTATTATTTCTATTCTAGTTTATCTCGCACACGTTCGTTCAACTTTAAATTGCCCAACGGCGGTTAGATATCGCGTGTGTTTCGAACAATCGCATTTCACGTTAATAATTAGACTCATTTCTTACGGACTCGGTGCTCACGCGAGACTCTCCACTGTTCAAATTTACCGTTGGGTTTGGCTCTTGTGTTCATTACTCGGATGATTGATTTTTGACACGTACAAAAACGAGTAGAAATGAAAAAAATTTACATTTTACCACCGATACTCGATTCGAACGTATCTAGATTCGAAGGTAGAAAATCGCGCGACGAATGCCAATGTTAAAAAGCTCTCTGTTGCAGCCGTTTTCATTGAATCGAAATATTTTCTCTCTATTTTGAAATAAAATTCAACGAACAACTACCGATCTATCCCGTTATCGACGCACGGGAACTAATGGAGTGTAAAATGTTGAACGAATTTTTTGAATGAACCCCCGTTCATGCTCGACGCGGTACCCACCCACACAAACTAAACTCCTTGTATGTATTTTAGAGGTAAATAAAAAGCGTCAAGTCTGCAACTGACGCACGTATATCGACGTCAACTCTTTCATATCGTACCCTCAAAATCGAACTGTAACAAGCAAAAGAAAAAAAAATCCTCATTGAAGACAAATTTCATTTGGCGTTCATTCCTTTTTTTGTTTGAAGTAACAATCAATTCGATAATAAAACGCAATTTAATTTTATCGTATCTGCTGTACACAGAGTGGCAAAAGTAAAAAAAAACTAGAACATTTGAAATGTGAATAAAATCTGAACTTATGGTGACCGAAGAATGAAGTTCAGATTTTACTCCAAGAATTCCGCAAAATCTCAGTCCAATAATGAAATTTGAGCTCTTGAAAAATAGATTTTCAAAAAGTAAATGAGTTCAAGTTTTTGAAAACGATAAAAGAACCCCGTGAAGTTTTTGATTACAAGGTTTTTGGTCAAGACATTAAAGAAAAAAAAATGTTTCAATCGCTATTCTTTCGAAAATTAAGTTTTACGTATGAATTGTCGTGTTTTTTTAAATCTTTGTAGCGATATTCTGCGAATTCATCTTCCAAAAGCGAAATCTAATTATAAGCTTTATTCTTTTACTCCAAAATAAGTATAATTGACAAAACTAGCGTATCAACGAATTCACAATTTACTTCCACTCTTTCCACTTCAAAATCCACCCCCTCCTAATCCTTCCTTTGAGGATTCCGAAGTACGAACATGAGATCATCGGGTGGGTTATAAATTCCAGTGGCTGGTAGTCTTCCTGGAACTGATCGATGAACTAGAGTTCTATACCTCTAAAATTCTGCGGTACGATTACGGTCCCACCGTCCCCGAAGATGGTCTCATTTAGCGTTGGCTTCAACGATCCACGCCGCGCAGACAATCGAAAATCTTTGCAAATGTTGGGGACGGTGAAACTCGTTCCCTGGACCGTCGACCCAAGCTATACTAAACCTGATCCGTTTTATGCTCAGAGACGTCTAGTACCTAATTACCTTGACAAAAAATGGTCGTGCGATTAGCACATGATCGTATTTCACACCAAAGACGGTGGTAGTTTGGGTCTAGTTTGTCTCAGCCCCTAGAAAGAAATCGGTGTGAGATAATTCTTGTTAATTCGTCATTTTATTCGAATCGATAATTCGAACCATTCATTAAAGCTCAATGAAGAATCGCTTCCAGCTATTCTTTATTCAAGCGCCCAAAACGGCAGGGTAAACGTTTTAAACACCGTTAAATTTCGCTCGTGCCGTTCACAGAATAAATTCTGTTAAATGGGAAACTGATAAGGAATATATTATGTTTCTTCGATGCCGAGGGATTTCGGTTTCATCGTTGTTTCGAGACGGCTATATTAAGACAGCCATTGTCATCATTCGTACAAGTCTAACCGTCAATCTATCAAAAGTGAGGGTGATTACAGATTAATTACCCCGCGGTGGAAGTTGGTCTCGGTTTTTTTTAATATTTGTCAAACGATTAAAGACACGATGATTAATATGTAGAACAATGAAGCATCGTCGTTACTCTTTTATAGGGTATAAAACGTTTCACTTTTATGTTCGTTTTTTATTTTATCATTATTTTTTTGAACCTTGTTAAAGAGGTACGTACTTCTCGCCAGAATTATCCTACGTCAGCACAGTTTCCTGGGCGAGCGTATGTCCTCTGTGAATATTTTACACGGACACCTTCCTCCAAGTACCTTACCCACGGAGTCATGTCCTATTCAGTAGAGTTGAAACATACAGCAGGGTTCGCTTAACGCTCGTTTTTCTTATTCTCTTGTCTTTATTTTTGTTTGTTTTTTGTCTGATTTCACTCTTCGCTAGCAGCAGAAAATTAATTGGGCTTTGGCAATGACGCGAAAGAAGACAGAATACGTGTATCAACTAAGGGTTTCTCCGACACCCGACTCTTACTCGCTGAATCTTTCGAGCTATTTATCTTTCGGTGGCCGTGGCCCAGCGAACGCTATCAATTAGAGTACCAAGCCTCGAGAGGTCCTGGTTTCGTTTGAAAATGAGTTGCTATTGTTTTATTTTCACCTTACCCTGGGATTCAAATTTCTTCACGGTGGTAAAGCAATTACGCGCTTTTTAATTTGCCGTGGATAGAAAAAAAAAATACCCCGAGGGCGTCTCTTTTTCTTCATTTTTTCACAAACTCACGCTGATTCGAGGCACAGAATTTTTATTCATGAGGAGGCGATGATATTTATCAATCCCAAATCATTAGATTTGAATCAAATTTATTCCGACGTAACTGACGTTGTAATTTGGATTCTAAAAAATTAGAAAAAAACACGAACACAAAAACTAAAACTCACGAAAAAATACGGTTTTTGATGTATATACAAGGTGAATTCCTAACGATAGTACAGTCTGAAGTTGGCTTGAATCGAAAAATTAGCTTTCGAACACTTGGAATTGGTTTACGACTGTTGAAAAAATTATTTTTAGAATCTAGCCAACTTCAGACTGTATCATCGTTAGGAATTCACCCTGTATATTCTTTCCCAAACTTGGGGTCTTGAAAAAATGAAATACTATTCCGGACATTCTTCATATGGATTCTAGGAACCCTAAAAGAAAATCGGCATGGTAGCCCAACACTTTTATTTGCCCAGAAGAAATAAGGGTGAGAAGCTGAATCATTTCCAATAATGACTTTTTGTTTTTAGACGTGCTTCGTCGTTAATTTTCGACCGACAGCTAAAAAACTTGAAGATAAATTGTAAGATCTTCGATGAAGTCTGCGGGTTAGTTAATTAATTCTCATAAATGTCTCGTGCTGGGTATCCATCTTCACCATCGAAAAAGCGATTGGACTTTTTATGGTCCGCGTCCAACAATGTCAAGTCCGAAACCGCAACTCTGCGGTCAACCAGGAACCGTAGTGTCCGAGTTACTATCAGCATGTGCTAAACTTTCTGGGGTTGGATAGATTGGTTCCACTGCAAGCACCCGAGCTATTTTGGTTCTGATCATCGTGCATAAACTATAATTCAACGATGAGGAGCTGATTTACCGGAAATTAATACAAGCTCAGATAAAAAGTTTAAAAAAACAGCCAACGGTTGCGAGGCGCATTGGAAATAGATTTGCTGGCACAAGAACGCGTCCCGGCTACTTCCTCCGCGGCTTATCACAGCTCGGTTTTCGTCCTGGTCTCCGCCGCCCCCGGCAAGATCCTGGCCTCCATCATCCGCGATAGCGTCTCGCGTGAGGTGCTTTCGACCGAACGATTGCATCTGCGAGAGGTCCTTGTGGTCGACGGGTATTAAATCGGTCCCGATTCATCGCCACGGACAACGGACAACGTATCAGAGGCCGAAGGTGAATAGAATGAAGGACGAGCCACGTCCCAGATTCCATGTTGGTAAGGTTAGAATGGTCTGGTATCAGTTTCGTGAAAAATTTGAAGTGGATTGAAATTGGAACAGCGCTAGCAATCTAAAAATTCCGAAGCCCTTTGAAGCGCAGTTAGTCGCATTAATCTCACCCGCTGAACAAAAAACGCTTTTCCTGTTCGCGGATGAAACGCGCGCGAAATCCACTGGAACAAAACGCGGTATATATGTAATTCACTTATTGTCTTCCGGAGTACAATTCGTTTCGCGGTAAAATGCCGATGGTATATCACGCGACGCTATTCCCACAGCGGAAAAATTCAGAATATATATCGCGACTTCCGGGTGCTCAACAAAAGTTGTAAACGTTATTGTGGGGTCTCCAGGACCGTGAGATTCAGAAGTTTTCCGACGGGAGGGTCGTTCGAGCCCAGATTTCCAGAGGCCACGGATAGTCGCGTAAAGACGTCGGATTCAAGCCAACTGTCGCGATGCAAATTGCGGAGTAATCTTATTGGGGGGGGGGTTTGCCGATTCGTGACGGAAGACCGGCGCGGAGTGAATTTCGTAATCCGATTAACCTCGGAGCCGGGATTTCGCCGATATGCGGCCGACTTTAACCGGTGAAAACTGAAAATAAGACCTTTTTTTACTCCGGCATCTTAATTAGGCAGGGTAATTACTCGACTTACCTCGCTATGCGGTCCGTGTAACAGATACAACTTTCGGCTCATTGGCTGTCTGCATCTGTTCGTTCCAACGATATGGACAAGGATAGAAAAATAAATTGATGAAAAGGTCGACGGAGAAATAACGGATCTCGAATCTCCGAGCCCTCCACTACTTCCACCCGGATAATAGAGCCATTACATAGCGCGGTGAACCGGCTATAGTCGAGTGAGGTCGCCACTCGTGCCCTTTAGGCTCGAAAAATTCCTTCATTTATACATCCCCTCGGGTCTGTATAAACCCCGACTCGCTTTATTCGGGGAGACCAATATTGCCGAAATAACTTTCAATTTCACACAAAACTTGTTATGATTCTTAATTAATTTTTTTTTTTTTTTTTGCTTTTTCAACTCAAGAATTTCAACCTCCACAAAGCAGCGTTATTTCCGCCACAATTATACCATTCGTTTGATCGTACCATACACACACAGAGACACACACACAAACAAAAAATCGAAATAAAATTATAATTTCAAGAGGGGAATAAAATCTAAACGTATTGACAGATCTTGGGAAACATTTTTACTTCAAAGTGTAAGAAGAATGAAAAAAAAATTTGATTTCGCTCTCCAAAGGTTGGAAAATCTCTGGTCGTTGCTGAAATACGTCTCATGAAAAACAAGCCTCCTAAAAAGTCGCTGAGAATGCTTGAGAACGATTGTTTTACTTTTGAATGTATTCTTGAGTTTACACGCAATCTTTTTTCCACTTTAATTGTTTTCTTCTGAAAAAAAAGTAATGTCTCGTGAGGTTTTGAGTTTTTGCCTGAAATATCGGTTAAGGTATTTTGTAAAAATTTCATATTTTTGAGAACTGAATTGAACAGAGAAACTCAAATTGGACTTCTATTCGGAAATTGTATTTCACGTCGGAAGATTCCTTCATTTCAACATTTTCAAGCAGCAATTTTGCAAAAATCTGTTTCGTGTCGCTTTTTCTACATTCACTCAATGACACGTTCAGATTTTATTCACTTTTCAAACGGGTATTTTAAAAAAAATTCTTTTATTGAACTGCCGAACAACATCCAAAATGTAGCAAGTTTTTGTTTTACAGGATTCTCTACTTTCTGTTACAGGACTTAACATGGACGAGTAAGAATGTTTGGAATGAGTTTGCTGAACGTCGCCCTAGCGGTGCTAGGAGTCACACATCTCCTACAAGCTGAACCATTGCCACCGGCGCCGGCCTCACCCACGGCAAAGAGCACAGGTTAGTCGATTAGCTGATTAATTGGTTATGGTCGATCAATTCTACGACTAATTTGTACGTCAAGAAAATTTGATGCAATCACAGTTCCCTTCAATATGCCTATAGGACATCGGTTCATCGATTTAATCAGCTCTCAAAATCCTGCATGCATAAAATATATAATCCAACACCGTCGCGAAACCAAATTTGTGCTGCCCTCAAAAAGTTCTAAAAGTCGCTGTACGCCAATGTTGGAAACTGGGGCTACGATAATTTCGAATATTTGATTTAAAAAAAAAACCATACGCGAAATTTTAAGACAAACTTTTTCCCCATTATACGGACGATGGTTGAACAGTTTGAGCCGTGTAGACTCCGGACGACCGTCCTCGGTGTTCTTACGCGAACGTTGCATAATTATTACGTGCTCCAGAAACCGGAGTGGGTGTAGGGAGAAACTCCCCTCAGCCCCGGGACAGAGTAGAGTGACGGGGTTGACGCGGATCGTCGAGAAGACGTGACCATCCTAACGAGATAATGGTACCCGTGGCACATGGTCTGATGTATGTTACTTGACGCATCCCGCACCCTGATACGGTTCAGCGTCTGGATTATACCCTGAAACGCACCGATCGAAGAGTGAATTAGGGATTTTCATTCAAAGCGCTACCCAAGTTACCAAAGTTAAATAATGGTCCATGTGCGTCCTTGAAAAGAAAATAAAACCACTAATTTCACAGTCTCTACGTAAAAGCTCATCCGATTGTTGGGGAACATTTTATCGATTCGAATCCGGTTGTTCTCCGAAATTGCGGGATTCAGCGATGATCGATGCGAATGATTTATCGACTTTGACAATAAAGCCCCTACCGTCGTCCCACAAATAAGGTAGGTACTTGATGACCGAGTCGCGCGTCCCAAGAGAAGTTCGTTTGAGACGTCCAAGCCTCGCGGAATGTGATAGGGATAAAGGTTGGGTGGCGTTTGCGGAGACATTTTAATGACTGCGTTGACACCGAGCCGTTTGTCACCTAACGGAATCCATCAAAAGTTCGTTCCACCCTTCTTCAGCCTTGCCTAGCCCGGCCCTTTAACCGTTGACGAAGTGGATCGTGCAGAGTCACGACAGTTGATTTGAAAGCTCTCCTTGAGTAATTAATCGCCTCTAGACGAACCGGACGTGCTCGAATCTCGCTTATTGGTACTTAACGATAAAACGGAAGCGTTAGCTCAGCGCCCCCAAAGTTATGAGCTCAAGAAGCCACTCGTCTATGACTTGCAAGAAAATCTATGCGAGGACACCGTTCGATTATTACCAGCCATCGCCTCTTGCAGGGTTGGGTGGAAAACCAAAGGTTCATTGTCGAAAATAACCGGAATTATGACGGAATAAAGAGTTTATGAAAAAGGGACCAGTCGTTAATCATAAAAATATACCAAATTTCTAAACAAGCTCCAACAACGAATCATCGTTTACACAGTGTTTGAACCGCATTATTGGCTGCTACACAAAATATTTTTACCGAATTTTCGAGCAAGCTCCGAAGCACAATGACTCGAAATATCAATAAAATATCGAGACACTCGATGAAATCTTTTGATATGACATAATATGATATGATCTATCGTATCGACAACACCGATTGTGGTCGAGGACTTGGGATTCGAACAATTCCTGCGATTAGATCCACGCTCAAGACTCTGCGTTAAGCTAGCAGCTGGTATTAGCCGGGTTCAACTTACTAATCTTTCGAACAATAAGCGTTAGGTTTTCCACCGTAAGACTTCTCGTTAAAAACCTGAAGTGCTTCACTCGATCGTGTAGCGACCGTCGACCCCGATAATATAACGCGAGGGGTTTTACATCCTGCAGGAACTACGAGAAAATCAACGTAGCCGATTCTGAGGCTAGGTATACTCCACAGAACAAGGCTCTGGTAAAAACTAAGATTACAATGCAATACAATCAGGATTGTAGGAGGGCACGGTACACTGGTTTCAGATTAAAACTTCACCGCTGTGGAGACTCTATATACCAACTACTTTTTACACTCGCATAGATTATTTTGCTCCGAAAAACATCTTTCGTCGGTTTGTCCTCGGCAAAGTTCACCTATGTCCTCTGTAATTAGACTTTTTAATCAATTCCAACGTTGTAATTGCCCAAGTACTATTTCCAAACGTTCTTCCCACCGCAGTCGTTCAATTATTTCAAATGCCTGTGCACTGATTGTGAAAAAATACCTGCACACAATTTTATTTGCATTTTTTACTTTGTATTTTTTAATCCTCGAGGCGGAATATCTGCTGACCATAGGTAAAGAAAGCGCTGCTCTGCATCAAGGAGATGTACAATGTCTATAATTTTTTTTCTCTGAGGATTCATACATAAATCCATGCGATGATGATCAGGAAGATCGCCATTAGTTTATAAAACGGACTCTGAACGTTATAACCAATAGTCTGCCTCTGTGGTCTATTTGCATCTCGACTGGCTTATATACACTTTCAGTATCGTTACCATTCCAGACCGACAGCAGGTGACGAGGGTCCTGGTGCAGAATTTACAACGAATTTACGAACGGTCTTGTGACGACCATCGATGGGTTTAGTCTGAAAAGTATTATTACCTCCAGCAACTTTTTTTGTTCTCTCAAATCTCTTTTCAACGTTTGTCTATCACCAAACTTTTTTTTTTTCAAATCCTAAAATCAATTTTTGACCGTCACCGAGCAACGTATCTATACCCGCATCAAAGTTACCGCAACTTTTATAGCCGTAGGGCATGGCAGGGGAATAGTAGATTTTCACCCCCAGCTGTATGACGCATGATTTGTTTTTTATTATACTTACTTTTTTTGTTGTTGCGAGAATGATTCATCTCGCAGTGTCCACCTCTCTTTTTACGTGTTGTGTTTTCCCGCTTTCGACCAATTCCCATGAAATCAGGGTTTGTTAGGGTTGCGTCGGTACCAAGGCGTGTAATCGATATCACCCTAGCGAATGGCAATCGGTACTTGTACTTTTTTCACCCTCGGTTTATTTCAGATTCACTTTCTCGATTCTATATCCTTGTTCGACCCCGGTGAACCCCTTTTCGCCACTATGAGCCCTGTCGACACGCACCCTCGCTTCGGGACTCTGGGAGTAGCTTCGGTCCATCCATCGCTTTGTCTACATATACTGCGTAGGGTAGTTTATTTATTATTCATTGCGGGGTTGCATCGGGCGAGAATAAGCGACGCATTGTTTATGCATTAACCACCCTCGATCGCTTCTCTTCTTCCCCGTTCCATAGCTTCGCCCTTCTCAACCCTGTTTGCGGTTTGCTGATACAGGTTTTAAATACGGGCTATACATATACTCGTGTACAGAAGCTGTGTGTATCAGTATAGTTTTTATTATACGAAATAGGAAGGAACGATCGACAGCCGCCAGTCCGCTAATCAAATGCAGCAATATTTCCCGAGGGTATTTTTTTACCGTTGAATGGTACATTTTTCTCATTCTATTCTTTTTTCTACTCTCCGACGTTTCAAACTTTGTTCTTATTTCGTAAAGCACCGATAATATTCTGTCGGGTACGTATAAGCTTCTGTATTCAATGTTTAATAACATCAATGTTCACCCCGGCTGAACAGATTGCAAATAGTCGTAGCTATCGGTTGCGGAAGTTCCACAGGTTCCACAAACAAGCTCAATTTAACAGAGCCTGAGCTATTATTGTAATGCTCACGACAAGAGATATCGGTCATGCGCAGTGATATTTCACACCATTGCAGTCCAATGATTAATGGATAGAGAAAAGGATTGAAAATTCATTCGATGATTTGAATCGACCGATATTTTTCTGATTTCGCAACGTAACCGTGGCATGTTCGATGAACCCCGTAGCGTGAGGAGGTCCACTACGTTATAATTGACATTATGGGTAATCACTATACCGGTGCTAACGATGAAAGTTAAGTGATTTCCGAAGTATTAAATTTTCCCCGTGCCTTAATTTTCGCGAGAGGAGTCAAGTTTTGTGAATTAAAGTTTGCCCCGCCACTTCCCCAGCCCCCAGCTTTACTTATACGTCATAGTTCATAGTAATTAGGGCTTTCAGAGAACAGAGGAACAGAGTAAGGCTTTCAGAGCTTCAACTTTTTGAGCCCGATGTAGATATGAGTGAATGTTTGTTGAAGTCAAAGTCGGTGTGGTCGAGGCTGTGGAAATAATCAGCCAAAGTTTTGAGCTTCAGGATTTAGACGGGCTGTATACTAGGGCAACTGCAGGAATAATTTACAAGCACTGAAACATTTGTGCTGGGCAACGAACCACGTTTCACCTTGGTCAGCGTTAATAAACAGCGAGTAAACGATGAAAAGCAAACTGGAGTAAGCAAGAGGATGAACATCTCGAGGGAACGGTTACCCGCTATCAAAAATTCGAATATAATGCTAAAATGTTTATCATCCTTCTCTGAATAACGATAAATTCACGTTCCCCATCGCAAAAAACTTCGGATCGAGAAAAAAAATCGCAAATCATAATGCACATTTTGGTACCTGAGTCGTTTTCCAAAATTTCCAAGATTAATAAATACAACGATTAATTATAATTATTATAAAATTTGCACAGGATACTGTTTCCACCCAAAAGATATGCAAGTCAGTTTTTTGAACGATTCCACTTCTGGTTCAGAAACTGCAGTCACTGACTCCATCAATTTTGAAGATACAGAAGCTGGCTATGAAATAACATTTTTTTACCACTAATACAAATTTTGGGAATACTTGAGGATTTTTTTCTGGTTACCACTTGTGCATCATTTGTCGTGCTGCACAAAATTTTGTCACAGCTTATAGGCTCGTAAATTTTTGCAAGAAATCCTATTTTACTCGATTCAACGAGGTTAAACTAGATTCGACAAAGTGATGATGATAGTGAAGAGGATAAGATCCAATTAGCCGTCCCAGTCAAAATCAGCGTACAATTTGAATTCACATCCTGACAATGAAAAAAGGGTGACTTCAGCCCGACTAGCACGATCTTGAGGAGTGAACGAATTATTGAAATAATTCAGAGAATGCTACAACTTGCATAAAAGCTTTTTTGTCTGCCCTGGCAATCTTTGACAACTTGATAAAAATCCTATTGAGCCTAATGACTAAATCAGTCCTCGATTTTCTCCGCCCCCTTCCATGTTTCGTTGTCATTAGTCAATTCACTGTAAAATGAAAAATAATTTTGATGATCACCGTTCGGAAGGTAGTTATTATATTGAATGATAGTTTTCGTGTGCGTGCAGCAACAACGGGTTGCTAAAATGATTTAAAATCCAGTCTCCATAGTATCTGAATGTAATCTTTGAAATGTACAGGAAATTAGCTTCATTCCGTAGTGTGATTTTCAAACGAGATTAGACCAAGAGCTTTTAGTCCGTACGATTTTATGCACGTGCATAGACATAAATTTACGTTTCACGTCTACGCGTGGCGGCTATTCGCTGTTCATTGCTATACGATAACGTGTACTAAGATATATTGTTTTCAGAAGTTTATAGCCCGTAAAAGAGGCCTAGACACCAGTACGAGTCATACGCACCGAAGTTCCTAGGGGGTTGGAAGTTTGAAACGCGTTAATCTCTCCCGAATGAACTGAACAAAAAGTATATCCATACATGCATGAGCCACCGGTCAAAAAGAATAATACCCATTGACAGGTGAAATTTTTCCGGCTCTGTTAGCCTGTTCAGCATCGCTGTATACACGTATCTGACTGATCGTAGGTGGCACGTGTTGCAATAAATTACGAGACCGTCTCATCAATCTTTTTTTTTTCGAACCCGTGCTTTGTTTGCTCTCTCTTGTGCGGGCTGGTTTATCGGGGCAATAATTATTACCAACCGTTGTACTTGATCGGTAAATTCACGCCTACCAGCTCCGCGAAAGAGCAAGGGCAACTCGCGAAATTATTTCTGAGCCATTTTCAGGGAACTATATGTCGAAAGACGTACTCGTCTAAACGACTTTATTGCACCCAGTTGACGTTTTGAGGCTGATGACTAAACCGTCTGGAAAGTTCTGCACCGCATTCGTTGAAGTTTGCCGAATACCTCTGGGAATTCTGTTGTTTGAAAATAATTAGCGCGAGTGGAAATAGGCGTTGAGAAAACGAGCAGCCGCGACTTGAATATTTTTACGAAAATTTATTGCTCTTAATTCATGAGGTTGATTCGAAAAGATAGATGGCAAAGTTTGAGGAAGTTAAATCGACTGACCTTGAATATTCGAGGTGTCCTCAAAAACTTTCGAACATTCGAAACTTTGTACGCTCTGAGGGTTTTCGTGGATATAAACGGAATTTCGGTCTTCAAGCGAGCGAGGCAAGGCATACAAGTTCTAATCGAGAACCGCCGTTAGTTATCCCGGCAGCAAACTGGCAAGAAAGAAGAGAAAGGTCGTTTAATTTTCCTCAAATTTATGGAAACTGAAAGTGTCCGGATAAAGGAAAAGTTCAGGCCTCTCCTATCTCACACGAAAATTTTTCAACCTGCACAGACACTTATTTTACCCAAAAATAATTATCCGAGCTTTTCATCATCCGTAGATGAACGTATATGCGACGTAATAGTTCTAATTAATTTTCAATGCATATTGCCGCAGGCCAGAACTGTGGCCTAGCAGAATGAAGCAGATTAATAGGGGCTTATTCTGGTATCGGAGATACCAATTGCAGTGATTAATGTGGCTCGTTTGTTGCGACTGGAGCACACTGTTACAGTCAATTCAAGGTGATTGAAGCCCCGAAACACGTGGAATTAGCTTATAATTAATTGTTAGTACTTCGTACGATTGTATTAGAATGAAATGACCGAGTGCTGTGTCGTGCCCGTAACGTTGGATCTTCGACTCTCCCGAATTTAGGCCGGGTTGCTGAATGAATTTCGAGCAATTTTCCTCTAATATCACAATTTAATTGGTAAGAAAGGAAACCGCTGGCGCCTTGGCTGCCGCAGTCCCTTTTACTCCAGCCCTCTGATTTGACTAATGGCGCTGATGTATCAGCATATTTGTCGGCGAAATTGGCTATTACTTTCGCTACCGTTTAATATATCGACTGCCTCTATTCGCTCCTGCGAGGAAATACAAACAGCGGAATTTTTACCACATGAGAATTGATTTACAATTCCATGATCATCGTGGTAAAGGGGAAACGACTCACGATCTTCCGCCAGTGGCGTTCATAACTTGGTCAAAGCTGATGAGGTATGCAAGAATTGGTGTGAAATTGACTGAATTTCCGAAATGTAGGAAGCGCGCCCAACCTACATCACGTTTGTTAAGTGTTTTAAAGTAGGTACGTGTCAAAGTTATATATTTCGAAGTAGGTATTCTTCGGGACGTTTTGATACTGTCCCAAGGGAACTGAATTCACTTGTGAAGTTCTAACAAAGTAAAGGATGTCCGGAGGTTGAGGAGAATAAAATTGGTGGAAAAAGTCGAACTGGAGGGATGAAAAAAAAAACGAAGTTGAAAAAACATATGACTTCCGGCACTAAAAGCCTGCGCACTATAAAACTCACAGTTT
>JAFFZH010014681.1:4453-34816 GCA_018420115.1 Euura saliciscinereae
AGTAATACACTTTTAATTCAGGTAATTCTCATTAATTCAAGTAATTCTCGTTAATTCAGTGAATTACGAATTAATTCACAGACTATTGACACGTCAATTCAAGGAGTTATTTCCCCCTCGACTACAAACGATTAATCTGATTTATTGCAGTTATACTCGCTGTTCAACGGCAGGGGGAGGGGGGTTCGTATAACTATATATATTTTTTTTTTTTTAATTTACGAAGCGTATAACTTGACATTACACAATAGCCTAGGGGTTGGTAACTCGGGTATTAATAAAATCCCGAAGTTTGTAACCAGGGATGTTATCACTTCCACTTACGTCCCACGATGGGATAATTAGAGTCTGTATGCTTCTTGAAGCAGTGTTAAGGGGATGTGATTCCGGTGTTGTAAATCAAATTGAATCCCTATAAAAAATAAATAAAAAAAAACACTGCATAAAATACTGTCTCAGGTTCATTTTACACCCCCGCGTGACGCCCTGAGTTGTTTCCGTTGCAGGATAATTTTAATCTCGAGTTGTCTTTTCGTTTATATATTTCTTTTATTTTCTGTAATTTTCTCCAGGTAATTGACTGTCACTGTATAATTAAAAGAGGGAATTATATATTATCAAAGAATAATAGCCACGCTTAGAACGGTTGAAAAAGTTTTCACCCCCGAACGAGGTCAACCCTCGAGTATAAAAAAAGAAGAGACTGACTACTGTACGTAGAATAAATAAATAACATTCAAGTCTATTTAAACTTTTTCAATTATTTTGATATCTCCTCTCCCAGGCTGCGTACCGGATGAAAGTTTAAAAAAACTGGCGGAGGTAGTCTAGTCCTCTTCCGTCCTCTCGTTACTCAGGGATCGAATGAACCCCGGCGCTACTGCTATAACAGTTTCGTAACCGTTTAATAAATATGACTCTTCTACACCATAGGTATACCCACTGCGATTGAAATTGAATCGAAAAGTTCATTCTTCTGTATGGGATTTAAAGCTCTCTTATCTTGGTGGATGGTTTTAATCGTGACCCTAAATTTTTCTTTCTTTTTCAAGTCACTGGATATTTTTCACGGTTGTTAAAGCGAGTATTACCTCTATCCAAAGTCGTATATAAGGGCACTGACGCGAGTCCCAACAAATAAAGAAAATTAACTTTTTTTTTCTGCTCACTCCGAGTTTCATTTCGCTAGCTATATAGGCGCAACGAACAGCGTAAATCTGAAATCCCAACACCGTGAAAAGAAGAAAATTGGACCAATTTCGACGCGGCGTACAAAATGTAATTATCGCAATTATTAAAATTTTGGAAAATTATAAAATAGCATTTAACGTTTAATTGAATAAATCTAAGTGCATTTCAGATTACTTTTCTCTTTTCCGCCTCTCAATAATTTTTTTTTTTTTTTTTTTTTGTTTTTTCCTTGATATAATCAACGAATTTATTTATATCCCGCTAATGTAGAGGCAAATATTTACACGAACTCTGAGGATCGGGTATACGGAGATCCTGGGGTAGTTCGTGCCCTGGCACAGTAAAGAGAGGGGTAGGAATGAAGAAATGGAGACGAGGACAAGGGAAAAGTGAGCTTCAGCTCCTGGGATATTTGTCAAAGGATATTTATACTCTTTCTCAGTGTCTGAGTGTTTTAATTAAAAACCCTCCTTGGTTCACTTCATCCTCATACCTCTTGGGGTACAAAATTTACAGTATTATTCTCTGATTTTTTTTTTTCACAAACTTAATCTTTTGAATAATAAACAATTTGCAGAAGAAGTGGAATTGAATAACCGCGCTCGCTGCTGCGGTAATAACCGAATAAAGTATTGAACGAAATAATTGATCGTTTGGTTCTATTTTTTTTTTCATTCGTCTATAACTACAATCAACCCTGTATTCTCGATTCGAAAAATATATTCGTTATAGACTACAGGTATAATTGAGATTGACGAGATACTGATTGCAATCAGAGTCCTTTGAAAACGACTCGACGCATCGGGTACGCGAATGCCATGCTGGGTACTGCAGGGCGTTAATTCTCACAGAATTTTCTCTGAATTACTTCTTTTTCACACTCTCTGAAATTACTCGATTTTATACAAGTTATAGAAAATGAACGAAAACAAACGCCTCTCGAACTTATAACCATAGGAAGAATTTATGAGGATTAACAATTCTCTGCGAGAGTCGAGGAAGTGAAATTAGTCACCGAACAAACTTAAGTCTCCAGCCATTTTCCGAAATTCGACAGAGTCACGTTCTACTCATGAGGTGTTAATCGATATGCCGAAATGTCAGAGCCTGAGGTTTAGCGTTGAAGGAACGATTAAGGGTGAGTAAGTTGAGACTGTGATTCCAACCCGCAGACTTTTCTGTGAGGGGGGGGGGGGGGGGGTTGTGCATTTTCGCATTTCTATTCAATCTTCAGCCTCCTTCAGCCTTCGGAGTATCAGGTGCGCAATTATAGTATGAAAATCATCTGAAATCCTCGAGTTTCATAAAAACAAAATCACGAATGGGGTGTAACGCAGGCGGCGACGTCACGACACCCAGGGATATTGAGTTTACCTCGACGGATTGAAAATAATTGGAAATCCTTGGCGGTACCGTGTCGCATACTTGGCAAGTGTGATCGGTTACGTGTTGAATCTCGTTAAAGTGATATTCTGATTGAAAACGTGGACTCATTTTCGCCCATCAATATTCATATATCAACCACGTCCTCGTTATAATCCCACAAGCACAAAGAGTATCTTGATACCGCGGAGGTAACTCGCCACCGTTTATATTAGATCCGGAAAAACGCAGAGGCAATCAAAGTCTTTCTCGGTCTCTGTTAGGTATCGAGGAATTTTCAAAAATTTTTTTATCAACGGTGATAATTTTCTATGCTGCAATGTATTTTATGTACGAACCACTAAAGTTCAATGGTATGTCGGATACACGCTGGATAAACAGGGGAAGCTTGCCTATAGAACTACCAAAACTTTCTCGATTAAAAGTTAATTACTTTTCAACTACTACCGCAGGATTTCAATCAAGACATGAATAATTGCACCTACGGAATTTTAACCAATTCAAACATGCCAGTTCACACACACACACAAAGTCGAAAATTCGAATTCCTCTCTTTGATCGACAATTTTTTTTCTTTAGTGAAAAGAGGAAGTTATACAGCATCACCTTCAACAGTTTTGCAAAATTTCAATTTGGCGTTTTCAATAAGCTACAAAAAAAAAACATTTGGATCTTGATGAAAAATGTTACTCGAAGGTTTTTTTGAGTCACTCATCACAAAAAAAAGACTAAAAACATTCGAAATTTCACAAAAATTGACTCTCGAAAGTTTTTTCTAACCACTGGTCAAGAATCTGAGGTCTGATTTGCAAAATTCAAAATAGCTAAGGAAGTCCAAAGGCTGATTGTGAGTCATAGTCAGCCCAAACGCGTTAATTTATTTTATTTTTCCTCCCATAATCCGTGATATCTCCTCGAAACGCGGATGGAGGGGGTCAAAGAGCAAATTAGCAGGTGTCTGTGCTAAATTGAATAGAAATTCCTTAGAGAATCGAGTTCACGAAGAGGACATAACTCAGGATCCGAAGCCTGACTCAGGGCGGCACCTCAACCACCCAGAAGTTGGTTCACAGGGAGCAACCAACCCCTGAGCCAACGGTGGAATGAGATCCTTTGCGTGTGACGAGTCTGAGCTGACGGGAATGTATAATTAATCGTTGGGTCCTGGCTGCGCCCGTTTTGATATACGATGGGCGCAATTATAACGTAGTTAATTATTCGATTGTCAAACTATTTGCGGGATGAACGTCACGTCGGTTTTAGCCGGTGGAACAGGGTCGATCCGCCAGAGTCCCGAACCACCAGCATTTTCACTAACTGCATTGTAACTCTCACGGCTATAACTGGAGCAGGTGTATCACTACCAATAATGTCAATCTTAATTAGGCCAGCTGGTTACGCGATCGCTGCGACCCAAATAGAACCGCTATACGCTAATAATTTAGACGATTGGTGGCGTCATACAAACCGGGCCATAATTAACGCTTCTTGTCTTCAATTATTCTTCACTCTCGATAAGTGGCGAGGTTGAATGATTTTTTTTTCCTTTCGTCTTCCCGTTGCGGCGAAAAAAAAATTCCGCACCTGTCTGGAGTCAAAATTTCTTTAGTGATCGGTAAGAATTTCACTAGGTAAATAGCGCATTGCGGGGGCGAAGATGTTATGCTGAAAGAAAACGGTGGGAATTTTCAGTTCCTCGCGCAGATTTTCGATACTGAGAATCGCTTCGGTATTGAGTCTCGAACAGGATTTTCTCCCCCTGCACGGGGTGAGATTCACACGGTTCGAGTGGCAGAAAGAATTGAGAAGGATTTTCGAACGAGGTTGGCAAACAAATCGATACGGAACTGCAGCAATTTTAAATTCAATCTCTAACCACACGTCGAATCTTTGAAACAAATAGGGAAGAAAATATTGCCTGAATTCACTGTGTTTTTTATTTCTACTATGAGAAATGTGTTTTTGATCAAATTCACTTCTAGTATATTAGCTTGCTTTGCAGAAAGTCGGCGAAGACTAGGAAAAAGCACTTTTGTTAATTGACTGTCGTTGTAAGACGAGGCTATAGTTTTTAATCGAGTTATTGCTCCGAGAGCTTTATATCTAACAAGAAACTTCCTGGGTCGACTTGAGGTAATAATAAATTTCTTCTGGCTGCTCCAGGCCAGGTAAACATATCAACTTACCGACAAACCAATTAACCCGTTTTCTCTTTTCTTCATGAGTCGCAGAAGACCGATGGTTTAACAACGTTAACAGCGATCACGTGGAGACGTTGTGTGTCGTACAAGAATCTAATTTTTTATTTTATATCACGAACTTCGGCTGACATACGGATGAAATGTGGAGCACGTTAAATTTTCAGTGTTCGTCTCAAATTATTCCAGACATCTGCTGGACGAAGTCTGGAATGAAGATAGGACAGTGAATAATTAAACGTCAACGTAAAAGAGAAGGATTCACAAATAAGCTCCCGAATCTTTTGAAGCTTGTATTCATTGCCACCGATGTGCAGAAAAAGAGGACCCTTTGAATAAGTGATTATCTCTGAAACGAAATAATTCAGAGAACCGGTGAATATTTACCTGGTTTTTTTTTCGCTTTTTTTTACGTGGGTAATTTGGATACCTGTCAACGAAGAAGGATTCTCAGCGCAGGTGACCCTCATCAATACCCTCATTAGCGACCCTTTGACGTCGATAGCGTGACAGAAGCCGCGGCATAAACGAGCCAGAAATGTTCCACGTGGCGCATCTATGATGGCATCTATCATCAATAATGACTGACTCGATGCTTTGTGCGAGGAGACGCAACTCTGGTTGCATATATTGTGCAGTGGTATCGCATATTGGTAGAAGCAGCAGACCAAAGGGAGCCAGTAATGAGTATAACGTTCAGAGAATGTTCACCGACCCGGAAATCACAGCGGCTAGCACTAGCATTGTCCGTCTTCCCTCATCTGGCCGCCCTTACGATTTGTCCAATATGCCTGAGGTAAAACACCGCGATTCCAGGGGTGGATGAGAGTTACTTCCCGTTATTTATTTCGATTTCGAGAAAAAACCCTACGAGTGTCAATTTTTATGAAATTTCGAATGTTTTGAGGTTTTTTCCCCATAGGAAATTGGTTCCGCTGTCCCAAATCTCGCAAATCAGACTTCGGATTCGTGATGAGTGACCCCAAAAAACATGTGGAGCAAATTTCATTATGATCCGTTGATCCGTTCTCGAGATATCGTCATTTTTTTGTTTGTATTTTTTAGAATTTTGTTATATAAATAATTCGAAAAATATTGAACCGACCATAGCGAAAATCTGATCAATTCCGAATCTGGGAAAGCCACGTCGATTGAGTCTAATTTGGTTAAAATCCGCGCCCTCGTTCTCTGTATATACATCCAGACGTCAAGCTCAAAAACAGTTGGAGGTGATATCGAGTCCAAACTCAACTTTTCATTTTCAGTGTGATTACAATAACTTTTCTATTACCTCAAAAAATCGTCGGTGCATCGAGATTTAATGTTCAAATGGGAACCTGATTCACTTGGGAAACCGTGGTTCGTAGGGGACTCAGAGTCCGTTGAAACTATTCCAATTGAGCCAAACAATCCTCGATGTTACAGGAATTTTGGAACTCTGGCGACCATACCACGCGAATATTTTCACCCCTCGACGCTACCGCATTTCGCACCTATACGTTTGAACAATTCTTCAATTAACTTGGTTTTAACTCTTATACCGTTTAGTGGACGTAGGGATTTTTTTGTATAATCGACTTTATCCTCATTCCCTGCAAGGTATTTCGGGAAGCGTACGTGTTACCCTGTATAACAGCTTGCAGAACCGAAATCGAGTTGGTAACTGTGATACAGAGTTTATACCAGACACCTACGTCAGGGCACCGCGAAGTAATTGCAAAGTTTGTCGACTGTAATTCCGACTAGATAGTTGGCATAGTATAAGGTGACTAGGTATGTGACGAAGAGGGTTCGCTCATTGATTATTTTCACTCGCACACAGCCACCGGCGAAGCTTACTCCGCGCGCCTTCGCGTCGATCACTGGGGATTTTAGTCTGAAACTCGAAGCTTTTGCTGTAGATACTACCGAATATCTTTGAAAGTCGTCTAACTCCAGACTATAAATATTACCTTGGCGTTATTCAGAGCTTCGTACCTCAAGGCGTCAGGAAATCCGCGTCTTCTGCCCCTATGTACAGAAAAGAAGCTTGCGAGCTTAACGCCAGAAGCTTGTCTTTATCTAGTTCCTCAAATTAACTACAAACTCGATGTGTATGTTAGAGCTTCCACTATCCTCTGCACTAGTCGGGATCAAAGGAAGTCGGGTCTCGGTAACGATTGTGCTTTATTTCCAGACAAACTCACTGTACACACGTGATCACATTTATCCACACGTCCTGGACACGATATCCACGTTTTACGGTACCGTAGACTTTTTCTTCCGCTTCTTGCAAGGCGGATACGGTCTGCAATAGTCTTTGCAGAATCTGACCTGGTCCACGTAGACTTCGACCTTCGTATGGGGGTCCTGAATATCCTTGAACACTCGATCGCCGTTGAGTATGTAGTCCGAGTATGAAAAGCTCCACACGCATTCCCATCCGAAGTCTTTCGCAATTTTGGCCGTGTACCTTGAGACAATGAATGAAGTAGTAACGAGAAGGTCGATTTTCAGTATGTACAATCCTGTGGTTTTCACCTGCTGGTACAATCGATTCGGAATAATCTGTAACCGCAATCCCTAGCGAAATACCAGCTGTCCCTGATCAGACGTTTTCCCAATCCGTGACCCTGACATTCACCGGCAACCACGACGTAGGTGCACTCGAATATCTTGAGGATCGAGTACTTCTGCCAGAGTTGAGGCTGCATGCTGACGTAGGCGTAAAATTTGAGGAGGTCCTGGACAGGCCCGCATTCGCAGCAGTTTGCGTAACGTAGGAGATTCTCGGGGCCCCAGGGACACGAGCCGGTATTAATTGCCGCCCCAACCACGGCGTCATCCTCGTGACGTACGGCCACGATGGTCATACCCTCCTTAATTCCTTCGAGTATGATGTGGTCCAGGCGTGGTATATCTTTGCCTGAAAGGCCCACGTTCACAATGGAGGGCTCAAACTTCAAGTAAGTATCCCGCATCACGCACATTACTGCTTCTTGATCTTTCCTCGAGGCCAATCTCGTATAAAACTGTTCTTCACCCTGAGAGATAGTGAATAACTTTTGTACTCTCGGTCTTTGGGTATTCGGGGAAAAATCAATCTTTCGTTAGTCTAGAATACGAATATTCAAAGCTGTCACAATCGATTTCATCAATTGGATTATTCGCTCAAAGACCGTTCAGCAGCTGTTACCAATTTGATGAGATTGAGAATAATTTTTCACGTTAAAATTCGGAGGGGTTCGACAGTTCTCATTCGTCTACGTACCGGACAACATTTTTTCAGTTTGAATGCTGAGCCGTGAAATCTTGAGGGGTGATTGAGCTGTTTGCCCAATCCTGCGATCTTGAAAGGAGAAATTGTGGAAATTCTCCGCACAATTTTCCCCAGAGCCATGACTTTTTTTTTTTACCTAGTTCAACGGTTAATTTAGGTTAGTGAATTTAGGGTTATCAATTTTGCCACATGTCAAAAACTTTAAAATTATATTACGCAGAAGTTCGGCTGTTTATCTCAACGAGTTGATAGAAAATCGAGCAATATTTTTGTCATTGGATTATTTGAGGTGAAATATTTCCATCTGATCGGTCCAGACAGCATTTTAATAGATATTCGGAAATAGATTTCACGAATGTAGATTTCTAGTTGGCACTAGAAAGCCAACGACCTCAGCTGACCGCAAATATACGTCCGAGCCCTTTCAATCTTACTGAATATTTGATCGAGGCAACTTACAAATCTGGAAAATAAGTCTGTCCAGAAAACAATAAAGCAAACTTTCCGATAATCGTATTTTATCGACACGACGACAAAAAGATTGTAGATTTAAAGAATTTTCATAAAACGCATGCCAATTTCTCGACGTACTGACAAACTGTGGCAATTGCTTTCCACGTACATACCTACCTCATGGCAAAAATTTGGCTACGAATTTCATGAGACTCGGTCGGAAGCCAAGGAAAGGGTAATAATAGTTTATTTATTATTATTTTTTTTTATATATTTCTTTTGTACGTAGCCACAGTCGTGCCAATAAATGTGACAGATTGAGTTATTCTGAATATAAAATTTGGTTAAATCGAATATAGACGGTCCGCTGAGATACCGTTACACATAATTTAGGTGCCATCGCAAAGACGGAAAATCAATGAACGTGTTTTCACACAAGTAAAATCGCCAGTATGCAAATTTATGACAGCCAGTCACGATACGAGTCCCTGAGGAGGTCCTATACTGACAACAATCGAGCGGATCTCTATGCACTTATGCCCCTTGTGTGACGTGATATGAATGGCATTGAGTAGAATAGCTGATTTACACAATGTCTAGTCCGGCTTATTGGTGATGAATTCACGGAAACTATACCTCTGCCCATAACCGAGCTGTGCACGGGGTACGAATCCTCACTGGCATTCGGTGCAAACAACCATACATCACTATCCACTATCCACTCCCTCAGTATAGTTCGACCAAATGCCTTTACTTCCGACTACAATTCATTCCGATTTGTTGCCGTTACCAATCCGGTCTCTCGTATTAATACCCATTAATCAGACCCGGAATTTTGTGGCAAATCCGAAACAGGTGCCATATCACCCATAAATGACAGTAGCGACGGGATATTACTAGAGGAATCAAAGGTACAGGTACAAACTGTGCCGAACCAAATTGCCGAATATATTTGTTATTTATTTGTTTCATACTCGATGAAGGTGATACATATGCTTTGTCGATGATTGCGATGAGAAGCCTGAAGCCTGAATAAAGCATCGTGAGGATTGTAATCAACCGAAGGCAATTATTTGGGGTTTTTATTGATTTTTTCTTATCTCATAATAATAAATTACAACACGTTTTTAAACGTAGTGGATGATTAAAATAAATAAGTATAATCAATTAATTTTCTTCTTCTAGATTAACTCAATTGTAGAAAATCATCACTATGTCTACTGTACATCGATCGTTGGATCCGTCTTGCGTCTATCAGCGTGAATCTTCAGCGTTGTCTCCGCTGCTGAACCCGTACTTCTTTCCCTCAACTGCGCCCCCCTTTTTCGCAAATTCTGCAAAATTCCCGAAGAACCCATCGTACCCCTGCTTAGCCGCGTGCCCCTTCTTCTCCTCGCTCTCGTGCCCCTTCGCGAATTCTCCTTCCTTGGCTTCGTCGGCCTCGGCATAACCCGAATCGTGACTTCCGCCCTTCTTGTACCCGCCCTCGGCCGAGGCGTGCTTCTCGCCGTAGTGTCCGTGCTTCTTGAACTTTCCACCCTTGTGGTCCCTGTCGTAGAATCCAGCGTCCTTCTTGTACTCGTCCTTGTGGTAGACGTTGTGGAACCCCTCGTTGTTGTGTCCCTTCTCGTGACTCCCTTCGAGCTCGTAGCTCGCGCCCTTGTTCGCCTCGGCGACGTCCTTGTGGCCCGCGTAGTGTTTCTCGGTCTCTGTGTGGGCCTTCTTCTTGCCAGCGGCCTCGTTGTAGCTGCCCTTGTGATTCTCGTTGTCGTGTTCGCCCTTAACCGCCTCATCGAAGGCCTCGGACTTCTTGTAACCCTCTTCGCCCTTCTTTCCTTGCTTCGCGTGCTTCTCAGCGGCGTATTTCTTGCCACCGCCTTCCTCAAACTCGCTCGTCTTCGCTATCCGGGCCGGAGCGGCGTCGGCCTCTGGTGTACCCTCGATCAAAGAGCTCCTGTAGGACCCCAGAGCCTTCGGCTCGAGGAAGATCTCCATGTGGCTGACGCCGGGTGGTTCGACGCGGGTGTAGTGCGCCGGTAGCATCTCTGCGTCCGGTTCGTTGGCGAGAGGCAAAAGGACGAATTCCTTTTTGGGAGATTTTTTGAAGGGAATTATCGGCGCAGCTTCGAATTCCTTGAGCTCTTCGTTCACCAGTTCGGCGTACTTCGATGCCGGTAGATTTTGGTAGACGTATCCACTCGCCGAAGATTCGAGATCTGACATCTTGGTCTTCGAGACGAACATTTTACCCGCTTGTTCTTTTGCCGGATGGGAGAAACTCACGTCGAGCAGACATGCCAACAGGATGAACCTCCACACTACCCTCATCTCGGTGGGCTTATTGTTTCGTATATTTAGTCGATTTCAAGTGAATTAATACTATTCGACAAACGGTGCAAATACAAACTGTTACCCCCAATAGTGATCCGTCTCTTTTATACCTTGCGCCAATCGATCGGTTGCGGTACCGGATTGGCTACCGAGCTCGACGAGAATGCACTTGGAAGGACAATTTGTCAGATATTTCAACAAGCGGTCAGATTTCACGCGACCTAACGGTATTGCGTAGTCAAGGTTAGCTGTCTAGATATACGCTAATTTAACCGGTGGTGCAAACGTTAAACCGCAAATCACTCAACCACGTCTTGTCAATGTTATTCCAAACGTTGACTAGTGGATAAAAATATTATTAGAAACCTGAATTGCCGATGATTGTGAGGACTTGGAGACTAATTTCGCTCCGCATCTGGCCACTGTAATTGACTGTCATCAGCCGCTGTAGTGGCGATTGATGAAACAGCTGATTCATAAAGCTTTCGTAAATCGAGGCGAGAACCCCTGGGTTAATTGGTCCCGTTGTCTGACGAATGACCGTGACTAAAATCCGGCTTGTTGCGACTCGCGATAAAGGATATTCAACCGGCATTGAGGAGCCGTGTACCACGTGCAAGTTACGCAAAAATTGTGTAGAACATTGTCAATAACACGTTTTGTTCGTGAATTATTAGCGACCGTGGAATAATGATAATCTATTCACGGTCTCAGAGAGTTGGTATATAAAGACTCGCATCGGCACACAGAGTCAAACATTCAACAGTTCACCCTTCGGAGACCAAGTGGATTTCAGTTCCCTGGAACAACAGCGACAATGAAGAACGGCAAAGTTGTCATCCGAATTATGTCCTGCTTGCTCGGACTCCAACTAGCCAAGGTCGACGCGATCCCGTCCAATCTAGAGAGCATGACTGTCTCGAGGATGAAGATGGAGGACCTGGAGACTTCGGCCACTGGATACTCGTACCATCAACAACACGGCCCGGCTTCGTACGTTCATTACGACAACCATGGTAGCAGGCACTATTTCAACGCCCCAGCCTCCGTCAATTACGTTGCTGCTGCTGCTCCTGGACCCGATGCCGTCGCCGCTCCCCTGGCCTATGGATCTCCGAAAGCCTTGCTACAATTTGACCCCGTTCAGGTGCAGTACGTTAAACAGGTGCCGGATAATTATGAAGCTGCACTCCCCGCGGGATACGTCGTCCCACTTCTGCCCCAGCACAAACAACCCCTGGCGCCTTATTACACCGTGCCAGCTGTGGAGGTCGAACAGGTTCCTGAGAAGATTGAAATCGTCGATGACGAGGAAAACGATGACGATGAACACGACGACAACGATGATGACGACGACGACGAGGATGATGACGAACACGCACCAGAACCCCGGGAGTTTGACTTCGACAGTAAATCTTACGGTCATGGATTCGTAGAGCCTGCAAAGACCGTGAAAGCGTACGAGAAGGAAGGAGGAGCTGCTCACGCAGCTGAAGAACATTCTGAACAGGGAGAAAAGGGAGACAAGGCCTACAAGAAGTACCACGGTTTCGATAACGGCGAGAAGGCGGAACATGAGAGCGAGAATCAGAAGGGTAAGTCGACTCGAAGAATCTGAGCCTGAGTGTTTGTGAAACGTATTTCTTTTCTTTAGGTCACCACAGCGAAAATTCTGGACATAAGAAGCTCCACGGAGAAACTTCAGGTCACTATGCCGGACACGCGGAGGGGTCGAAGGGAGAGGCTGGGGCGAGTTACGGAACGGCCAAATCGCACAAGAAGGGCCACAAGACGACCGGCTTCCACAACGTCTACCACAAGGACGAGTACAAGAAGGACACCGACTTCTACGACGACGCACACAACAGTGGTAAATTCGAAAAGCAGGGTGCATTCGGAAGCGAGCACGCGTCGAACGAGGGAGGACACAAGAGGGGAGGCCATCACGACTCCGCTTACGCCGAAGATGAGGCTGGTAAAGAAGGCAAATTCGACAAGGGTCACGAGAACCAAGAAGCCAAAGGACACAAGACCGCCGAAGGCAGCGAAACCTACCATGAAAATCATGCCGACTATGCGGCGAAAGGAGCCTCCAGTGAGGGCAACGCTCATGGATACTCGAAAGGACATCAGCAACCTAGCAAATACTCGTCTTAGAACTGAACCTCTGTTTCTTCTGCCATATGAATTCGTATCTAATCTCAGTTATATCCCAAGTTGAATCTGTTGTGTTTGTTTTTAAATGTTTATTGTACAATTAGTGAACGAATAAAATATGAATTGAATATATATCGATTGTAAGTTATTTTGCGCTGCTCCAAATGTGGCGATTCTTCTCGTTGAATCTCGTTTTACGATTCAGTTTGAAAGCCTGATTCAAAGTTGTTGGAGCTAATTTTCCGGATGACTGTGGATATTTCGATATGTGGGACAGATGTGCAAGATTAGATTCAGAACGGATATACGTTCATTTGCACCGTCGGCATTCCACAAAGGAAACCAGGCATTCTTTAATTAGCTTGCAATCTACATATCGTCGAAAATTGGGCAACATACGCTGAGAAATTGCCAAAGGTTCTTCATATAAAAGGAGCTGTCTTTCGATTCTAATCATCAAAACAGTCAACCTGCTCCCACGAACAACAGCCTGATCAGTAAAGTGACGATAAGGACCTTCGCGAAGATGAAGTTCTTAGCAAGTGTAACAGTAGTGTGTCTCCTGAAATACGCTAGTGCCGAGGATCTAATTTCTCGAATAGATGACGCAGACCTGAAGCTCCAAGTCTCAGGCTCTGGGTCCGAGGATTTGGAATCATCAGCGACCGGATACATCTTCAACAGGAACGGAATCGGCCAAGGTCAACTATTCAACGGAGGTGGCCTAAGTTCCGGTCTCTCAAGTGGCTACAACTACGGGTCCGGCTTGGGTATCGGTTCCATAGGCGGTGGAAGTGGAAGTTTCGGTAGCTCCGGAGGCCTCGGACAATTTTCAAGCGGATCAGGGTTCAATTTCCCAACCAAATACAGCATCGGAGGTTACGGCGGAGGTGTGTCACGAAAATTTCAAATATACACACAGATTTCTTTCCACCGAGGCCATCATTCCTGATCATATATATCGCAATTATTAATCGATTCGATTTCACCTAAAGTCTCCGAAGGACTTTTAACAATACCATAACACTTTTTGCGTACACGATCAATTTCACAACGTTGTTGTCACAATACATGCTAATGACTCACGGATTACTCCATTCAGGTGGCATCGGGTCAAGTGAATACAATCTCGGCGGCTATAACGGTGGCCTGGGAATCGGCGGACTGGGCTACGGCGGCGGTGTTGGAGGATTTTCGCAAGGCAACCTCGGCTACGGGATTTCAAAAAACGGGCTTGGCCTGGGTGGTCTAACGGGGGTTGGAACAGGGATTGGTCTTCAAAATTTGGGGAGCGGAATAATCCAATCGGGTGGTTTGGGTCAGGGGGGTCTGGGCTACTCCGGAGTAACCGGAGGGGTTGGTCTGGGTCTTGGACAGTACGTTCCGATAACGGGGTCACTTGGGGGACTGGGACAAGCAGGCATTGGTGGAGTCGCTAACGAGGCCGCGTTCAAGAAGGGGGAGGGTGCCAATTTTCAATTAGGACAGGAAGCAGTCGCGGCTGACAAAGGCGAGAAGGGATACAAGGTCTCCGAGGCCTTCGACAAGGGAGAAAAGGGAAAGATAGACCAAGAGAACCACCTCGGAGGTTACAACAGCGCCGGTGGTCTGAAGAAGGGGGAGGCCGAAGAGGCGAAGAAGTACGCAGAGTCGGCCGCAGCGGCCAAGGGCGAGAAGGGTGAGAGCTTCCACAAGAGCGGGGGGCACAAAAAGGGCCACAAGACCTCCGGATTCCACAACGTTTATCACAAGGACGAATTCAAAAAGGACACCTCGTTCTACGACGATAACCATAACAACGGTCATCAAGAGTCCTACGGATCCGAAGACAAGAATCACAAGGAGGCCGAGGGCGCGTACGAGAAGGAGGAAAAATTGGACGCTGCTCACCTGGAGAACAACCAGGCGAAGAAGGGATCATTCACAAACGGACACCAGTTCGGAGCCGTTCAGGGTCATGACCGAGAAGAGGGTGAGAAGGAACACTTCGACAAGGGTATCGAGTACGCCAATCAACTTGGTCACAAGGGAGGAAAGGAGTACGGAGAATCAGGAGGCAATTTCATTAAAAAAATCTATTAAATTACAAATCACAAATTACTTAAATACTCCTACTCATGGCTATTGTATCAACACCGTAACGCTATCTTATTAGTTATTATTCATGCAGGTACAATACGACGTTGTTATTACATTAAATCGTGCTTATAATATATCAATATATCACATATACTTCATATCCACACATCCTCCTGTAACAAGCGAACAGTGCGAAGCGGAACACATGTTTTATTGATGATGGACTTCATTAGTTTATTAATTCAAAAATATGTCTACACTTACATATACGAGCTCCTACATTTTCTCCCTAATAGTCAGACTCGGTGTGAGGGTGATCATAACCATATTCGTAATCGTAGTAGCCGTCACCCTCGTCGGAATGGTCGCTATTATCGTTGTGGTAAGTGTCATCTCCGTATTCGTAATGGTGTCCGATGTCGTCGTCAACGAAGTACCCCTTGTCTTCCTTGTTTTTCTCTCCGTGATGACTGTCCTCCGAATGAGAATGCCGATGATCCCCCTTCTCGTACCCTCCATCATGCTCGGAATTGTGCTCCCCGAAGTTTCCCCCCTTGTCGAAGTACCCTTTATTCTTTGCATTCGCATAAAACGTGTGATCTTTGGTGTATTCGTCCTTGTGCAACACGTTGCGATAGCCAGTCGTCTTTGAACCCTTTTTGTGACCCTTTTTCTCTCCAAATTTGCTGTTTTTTTCACCATCCGATTCCTCGTGGTGGAAACCAGCGGAATCTGCATCGTCGAAGAAACCCTGATCGCTGCCACCCTTTTCTCCAAAAAAGCTGCCCTCCTCCTGGGAGCCATGGTCTCCATGATACGCATCGTCGTACGCGTGATCCTTGCTGTATCCATTATCGTCGAAATTGTATCCAGCCTGGATGTTGGCGCCTTCAGAGAACTGATTGAATTCTTTGAAAAAGTCTTTGAGAAAAGATTTTTCAAATTCCCCGATATTCGGGGCGACGTAACTTTCGGAAGATGGTCCGTAATTGCTGTTCGACTCGTAGAGTTCGTCGTTGATCTTCAACGGTTCGTAGTAGTTTCCATAATTATCATTCTCGTTATCGTCGTATGCCTGATACAATTCGGCACTTTCTCTCCCATTTGAGTCGTCATATATACCGTATTCGACGATTTGGCCATCGACTGTAGCGTCACTCTTGTTTTCCTTGTAATCCTCAGATCCGTCATATTTTTTTGATTCAACGTATCTCCCCTCATCCCCGTCGTTATTAGATCCGCCGTATCCATCGTCCAACTGATATTCGTTGCGGACGTTGGATCCATAATATTCGCCGGGACTGACGGATGACGTTTTTTTTCCATCCTTGACAAGCTTGAACGATTCGTACGTTTCTTTCCCGATGTAGCTATCGAGTTCCTCGCTTTTTACCGGGAGAACGGATCCGCCCTTCGTGTTCCCGACGATGATTGGACCCCCGGAGTTCACGCTGTCCAACTGCAACACCGCAATACTTTCAGGTACAGCATTACTCGCCCCTGTGACAATGGATCCATAATAAAAATCGTGAGCAACTAATTTGAACGAATATATTTTTACCAGAATGCACGTCAGGATGTGGATGTTCTCCGTGGCTGCTCCGACTGCCATAATCATGAGATATGACGTAGCCATATCCTCCGGCAACCTTGTAGGTTCCACTCTGTCCATTCATCTTCATTTCCTCCAGCTTTCCACCCCCGATTTGTCCTGAAATCTTGGCATTCCCATGGTTGACATCCGCGTTGTAGCCTCCAGGATGGACGGTGTCGCTCCGACGATGGTAAGCATATCCCGAAGGCGACGCCTGAAGGTCCTGCGTGAATCTTCTGATAATGTTCACCGATCGGATGGCGTCTGGTTTGGTTTCTGTGTAGCTCAGCGTGAGTACCAGGACTGTTAGGAACGGATAATTCGGTTGCATCGTTTGATAGCGACGCTGCAGCGACGACTTTTGAATATGGTAATCGATTGTGGTTTAAACCGTCATTAACAAGCGACTAACTAAAACTAACCAGGAACTGGAGCATTGCATGATATTTATAACCCGGGGTATAGCAAGGCTCAGTTTAGTCCGACAATCGATCGAAGTGCCAGCTGTGTGACGACTGGAAAAACTTTTTGCACGAGCACACTCGACGATGTAAAACCGTCTTCGACGTAACCACCAATACCATCCTATATTGCGTAAACTTTTATCGATTTCGTAATCCTATTACCGGCGCTTATTTATCACGGTCACTGAACATCGGGTAAAACAAACGCTTTCGCGACATGGAAGAGTGTGAGGTATCAGATACCGTTACCGCATAGCATTAAACTCAATTCACAGGATATCAGTCAATCAGATCAGGAATAAAATACGGTTGACGATGATTAGTTCCAGTCAAATGTCTCGATGGTATTACATCTATGATTCCCAGAATGATACTTTGCTTCTGATTTCTTTGATAGCCACCGAGCCACCGTTTTTGGTCGATATTTGCAGCTCAAACCAATTAACTTTTGTCGTTGCGGAACTCTGTCGACTCCCATGACCAATTGCGGTTGAATAATTGCATAAGTAATAGTCACAATTGGTTGGAGAACGTTGTTGCTACATATAATGGCAACAGGTGTGGTGAAAATTGACCTTATTTCTCACAGGTGCAGAAGTACACCATTCGAACATGACGAGACTGAACATTAAGAATCAAATGTACAACGAAACTCAGTAAAACAAACTGTTTAGCTCTACTCGATTGCAGAACTTACTAATCAAAGTATATTGAAAAAACTTTGATCAACCAATATAACAACGACACTGCTGCCGAGCTGCATGAGCGCTTTGTTGAAGCGAGTTACAGCTGTCGAACAAAAAACGAATCAATTACTTTTTTTTTATTCAACCAACGAGACAATCTGACATGCTTAGCATAGTAATATAATCACTGAGCGCTCAGTGTAGAGACAAACTCTACTTGTAATAATGCAAAAACGGGCTGGAACTTCAGGTCTGGTCTATTACGTCGTTGGACTTGGTTTCAGAAATGAAATATCGTTGTGAAAGAGTAAAACTATGTTGGGATAAGTACAAAAAACTACCCCTTTCAGTTTCATCATGTCCCTTTCTAGCCTTAGATCGTATCATATTTTTTTCGTGAGAGGTACAGGAAATAGGGTTGTTTGAATCAATGTACAACATAGCTTGTGCAATTAAATTGATATATTATGTCGAATAATTTATTTTCTGGGGGTCAATCAATAAAATGGGAAACACAACATTCGAGTGAACAAACATAACAATCAACAAGTTCTGTATGAGGTATGAGTACATTGAAGTTCTTTCGATAGGATCATCAATGTCCCTTCTTGAAGGACCATTTCTTGTGTTCATCGTGGCCGCCCTTCTTTCCGTATCCTGCGTGATGCTTGTGGTGACTGTCGTGACCAGCGGCATCCTTGTGTCCCTTGTGATCGTGATAATGAGATCCTTTCTCGTGGGCGCCCTTCTTTCCGTAGTGATCTTCGTGGTGGCCGCTGTCGTGATGGCCCGCCTTGTGGTGGCCTCCCTTCTTGTGCCCATGCTCGTGATGGTGTCCGCCGTGCTTCTCGTGGTGACCGGAATCGTGGTGTTCGTCATAGAATTCTTTATTCTTCTTGTACTCGTCGAGCTTGTGGACTTCGTGATGTCCCTTGGTACTGTGGCCCTTGTTGAAGTGTCCCTTCTCGCCGTATTTGTGGCCCTTTTCTCCCTTCTCCCCTTTGTGGTGTTCGGCGTGGTACCCGTCCTCGTGGTGGTGCCCTTTCTTGTGTCCACCGTGTTCATTGTAGTGGCCCGAGTGTCCCGCCTTGTCGTGGTGGCCCTTCGACCCCTTCTCGTGATCGTGGTGACCCTTGTAACCCTTGTCGCCTTTTTCACCGTGCTTCGAGTAATGGTCAGCGTGGTGTTCCTCGCCGCCGCCTTTCTCGAAGTGATGATGCGATGCTGCAGCTTCCAGATCACGCCGATTTCTCGGGTCGATCTGACGAGCAGATGTCAGACTGTATCCCAAAGAAACGGCCAGCAGACACACCACCACTAGGCACTTCATAGTTACGACGGTTTTTCCTACCGAGAGGCTAAGTTGTTGATTTCACTGCTGTATCTAGTATGGTATGAACCGTCGAGTTGGCCCCGATTTTATATCGAACGGGGAATAATCGGAGATATTTAGGAAGCGGTAGTTATTTCTCAGCTCGTGAGAACAGTTACGAAAGTATAGTGTCTCCTCAACCTCCTTGAAACGTAATGGGAATGCAAGTTTCAATGAACCAGACAACCAGCCAACCAAACGCGTTATGTAACCCCTTGAAATCATACCTGCTCGCCTGCTTGCTCAAACACAAACACTCCGTGACTAACACCCTGCGACGATTCCATGGTAATTGTAAAAGAAAAACCTTCCATGCGTGCAAGGGAGGAAGCAGATTAAGGAAATCTGCGTATTTCGCGGAAAACAGTTCATGCTCTCCAAATTTTGACGGTACACTCGGGAAACGACGAGAAAATGTTGCACGATTTTAGGTGCATCCAACTGCGTATCCACTGCTGCAAAAGACACACAATGCGATTACTGGCATGTCTTATCATAATTATTGCTCTTATTTCATTGGGTTGATTGTGGTCATTAGTCTCCCTGGATTCCGAAATTGAATCTCCTATTGCAACTGACCACAGCTTGTGGCGACATTTCGAAGCCTGGACATGCTATACCGCGAGTAGTATAAACAATGTTTCGGCATGGTCGGCTGGACATTTCTAGCGGGTCAAATCCGAGCCTCGACAGTACCGGTGTACCCAATTTCTGGATGGATGGCGTTCATGCGTTTGCGAAATATGTACCTCGGATTGTGAATGAGCCGGTAAGCGCTTAGGTTAACTCGAACGAAAGCGATTACGTATAAACGCAACCTGGACCAACTATATAAGCTTTGACTCTATGATGGAGCGTCAGTCAATTTCTAAGTACAGTCCCCAAAGCACCAGCATGGGCAGAGGGATCCCGATCAAGTCCTGCCTGGCGCTGGCAGTCTTGTGTGCAGTGATTGCTGCCTCATCCGCCAGAGATGTGAGAAAACGTAGGGAAGCCGACCTCGAGGTCGCGGCCTCCCATCACGGACATCACTCCGAATCCGGCGGTGGCCACAAGCACCATGCCGACCACCATGAATCTCACGGAGATAAGGGCGACAAGGGGTACAAGTCCCATCATCATCACCACAAAGGCGACCATGGACATCATGGCAAGGAGCATCACGCCGGCCATCACGGCGAGCACGGTGGTCACAAAAAGGGACATCACGAATCGGCTCACAAGTACGGAGAACACCACGAGAGCGGACACGGGCACAAGGGAGCTAAATTCGGCGAGAAGAAGGGACACAAGAAGGGCGAGAAGACCCATGGGTACCACAAGAAGGCCCACAAGGACGCGTACCACAAGGAGCACAAGTTCTACGATGACCATCACAAGGGTGGACACCACGAGAAGCACGGACACCATCACGGGCATCACGGATCCAAGTCTGGTCACCACAAGAAGGGAGGAAGCCACCACTCCGGCTACCATGATGATCACCACGGAAAGAAGGGACACCACGATAAGGGACACTACGACGAGGATCATCACGGACACCACGGCAAACACGGACATGACGCCCACTACTCTCACCACGAGGACTACGGAAAGAAGGGAGAACACCACGGAGGAAAGAAGCACGGTTACTCCCATGGTCACCACTGAGGATTTTATTCAATACCAGTACAATATTAATTGTTATTTCTTGTTTTTCTTTGTTATCATGTTAACTAATGCTATGCAAAACTCTGTTGAATAAATTAATCTCGTTGATTTACTTATGTAAACCACATAAGGAATGTTAGAAAAAAAAAACTTAAAACTGTGATTTATGATTCGTCAAAACCCTATAATTATCATTTCATCAGCACCTCATAATTACACTATTGGAAAGAAATCCAAATTATCTCGAATTCGAAGATCGATTGTAATTACAACCAAGGGGAATCAACTCGTTAAATAATGGTTAGCACACTGACTCCTTCCATTATACCTATTTACTTTATATCAAAGATTCATGACATCTTGAGGAATATGCGAAATCTCTGAAAGTTTGAGACTGAGATCAGCCTTCGTGCCTTAGAGAGCTTGAAGTCGTCTGGAAAATAAGGTCTTAATTTTGACAGAGACGGCAGACTACTTTCTACCCAACAAATTAAGAACATAGGCTACGAGATATCAAGTTCTCAACAATTCTCGTTAAAATTCAATATCCTGATCATAATTCTAATATCTATTAAGCCTTTCCGTAAAGCTGCTGGTGTAGAACCGGTTTATTTCAAAGATAATTCATGCGAGAAGCTTATAATTAGACTTTATCATACCCAATCTTGATTAGCCAGGCAGCGATCTGAATATCCTCCAGAAGATCCACTCTATTAATAGCAAAATGATAGGACACAAAGTCAACCGAAGAATTTAATCAGATCTACTGGAAAATATGTATTGCCCTACATTTGGACCAGCTGAAATAAAATATTTGATGGTTCCATTTCGATGAATCCTCGGCACAATTATTTATTTAGGAACAAGATCTGCACTGCATACCTCGCTACAGTATGACTGCAGGATTCAGATTGTATATTTATAATTGCTAAACTTTACATAGGAACATAATTATATTCCATACCTGGCAGTAGTTTGAATAGTTGAGCGTGTAATTAAGCACATCCTTTGTACCAAGGGTGAGGTGCGACTTTGAATTCACCTTTGTTTGTGTTTAGTCCATTAACAGTTGTAGAGGTAATTAACTACGACGAGTGAAGTATCTTTGAAGTTTGTCCTCAACAGAATCTCGAGAGATGTACTTAGGCAGTGAGAGGACAGTGATCAGAGAAGTCTCCAAAGCGTAAATACCTCACTTCTCATATCCTAATTCCCAACACGGAGTAAGAAACTTCTATTCAACATGTACAAAAATACGAATCGATATTCTATACGAGCCCTCATGAGCTTTGTGAGAAACCACATAGCAATATGCTGCGTGAAAATTTCTATTGAAGAATAACATTTTCACTGTTTGCAAGAATAGTTGTACGACACTTAATGCACAGTAAATTGGATCAGTCAATTCAATCTGAGTGTACTTACCCTTATATCTACTCGACTGGGATAATCCTTATCGATATAATCGACGGTGCCACAAATAATCTCAATGCACAGATAATCGAATGGTCAGAAAACAGGGTCTTATCGAACATGACTTTCTATTGGAAAGACGTAGGTATGTAGATTTTGTCAATGTAAAGGTCCGGAGGGATTGTGATTTTCGATGGGAATAACGCAGTGATTATTATCAGCCCTGAATAATTTGAAGACGGAAACATAAAGTCAAAGTTGATAATTGAATTGCGCAATTAGAATTTACATAATTTTAACAGGTAAGAAAAGTGGATTACAAAACACTTTGCACAATAGAACCCTGCCCAGACAGCTCTGCGGAAACTGTGAAAGCATATCTCAGAAAGCGGCGCGGAATAACGTTGAAACGGTGTGTCGTATTGCGGTGGCGTTTCTTGGCTTGGCAAATAATGGGAAAGTGAAATGTTGTGATGTGTGCGAATAAAAAGCACCGATCGTTGTAATGCAACACCTGGGGAAACCGACTCCCACTCGATCAGATCTATCGAATCGATACACCGTGTCTTCGCCCAAATATTGACGACGAATGCCACCACCTCGACCACCACCACCTTCGAAATCATTCTTACTCGTGGACAGGTCAATTGTATAAATAATACGCCAGGTTCAGCTCAAAAGCCACATCACCTCCAGCAGTGGATAAAGAACAACAACAATTTGAGTGAAATAATAAAGAACCGACATCAACTGACAGCATGGGTTCTTTGCGCGGCACTTTGCCGCTGTGCTTGGCACTTATCTTCTGCGTTGCTATCGCCTCAGGCAGGGACCTTAGGGAGCGTCGCGACCTTGAGGCTGCCGAGTCCAAGCACCACTTCGAGAAGGGTGGCGGCGAGGAGCACCACTCCGATCACTTCTCGAAGCACGGAGATAAGGGAGACAAGGGCTACAAGGGACACCACAGTCACGAGAAGGGCTCCAAGGGACACCACGACAAGGAAGGACACTCCGGTCACTACAGTGACCACGGCGGTCACAAGAAGAGCCACCATCACGACGACGGGTACCACGGCGAACACCACAAGGGTGAGAAGGGCGAGAAGGGCCACAAGTACGGAGAGAAGGGAAGCTTCGGCAAGGGTCACAGCACCAAGGGTCACCACGAGGTCAAGAAGATAGATGAGTACAAGAAGGACAAGGAGTTCCATGACGAACACCACGACTCTGGACACCACGAGAAACACGGAGGACACCACCACGAGCACGGACACAAGAAGGGAGGACACCACAAGGCCGGACACCACAAGGGAGGACACCACGAAGATCACTACGGAAAGAAGGGTCACCACGAGAAGGGATCCCACTACCATGACCACAAGGGACACAAGGACGCCGGAGGCCATGACGAACACCACCACCATCATTCCGGATACGGAAAGAAGGGAGGTCACGAGGACCACAAGAAATGGCACTTCAAGAAGGGGCATTAAGCTCTGCGATCAATAATGGTCCAAGATACCACCAGCTTGTTATAAGACGACACTGAGCGTCGACCATGCTCGCTTTTCGAGCAATTGTTGTTAGTTCTAATTAATTGTTATTGTTGACCAATTTATAGAATATAATAAATCAACTTACTTTTGTCCTTATATCACTGTCAAATTGTCTTTCCACAAACGTCTCATCGAATAATTTCACTTTGATCCCGCATTACCATCACCCTCTTTTTATCTCAATATTTTCGGAATTTCGATGTCAGTAGCAAACCTGAAAAACCATATTTGAACAATTCAATTGTTTAGAAAGCGTTTCTCGATGAATCGCTTGCACCCTGTTCTTGCTTCTATCCTGTGCGATGAATACTCACGTCAATGGAGTTTCACGCTAAATCTATTTCGGAGCGAAATACTGTGGGGGTTATAAATAGAGACAGTCAAAACTATTTATACCGTATAATATTCTGAGAAAACGTTCAGTACCGGCGCATCAAGTGACTTGGTAAAGTCTCGCACCAAATATGTTTAAAAAAAACAAGTTTCAAATACGTTTTGAAAACGAAATTTTGAGGAAGAAAAGCGTCAGATAGAATTTTTTTGCGAGTTGTGGTACTTGGCGGGCCATCATAGCAATGAAATATACAAATTTCACGTGAAAACCTGAGTAACACTTTTTTCTTCTACCCTGAATTTTGTTTCTGACGTTTCTTGTCGTGAAAATTTAGTAATCAAAATCGTTTTGTTGCAAAATTTTGGTTGGACACATTAATGTACTTGGCGAAAGGTTTGTGCTTTTTTGGAGGGATTTATTATACCGGAGGTATGAGTTAACGGAAATGTAGGTAGAAGAAAATCAATTACGTAATTCTAGCCGGTGTAAAACGATTGTTACTTTTACTACTGCTGTTAGAATCCTGACAGATGAAAAAAACGCGGAAACGAGTCAACCGCATAGAAATAGAGGTATCACTTCTCTTGAAAGAAATACATCCATTAAAATCGAACTACTTCTGGTCAACAAAGATAATTCAATTTCCACTGATATCCGAATACCAATATCTAATTTTTTGTTAAAAAAGAACCCGACAATTCTCGTCAATTTTGTCCAACGAATTACATCCATCATTAGGACCTCAACGATGATTAACCTGATATAACGAAGTGAATCCTCGTCGAACCATGAATGAACCATAATTTTATTTACAGACGTAGTCTGGATCGATGCGTCATTCAAAGGGTTCAATAAATTCAATAAACGAAGTTTGCTAATTGCTAATTAGCGATGAAATATATTTTTGGTATTTGGATGGTCAGCCAGTTAGCCCGATCACATTATGCTATTAGCAAATTAAATCACCACGTCTACCGTTGTTTTCGCCCAACTCATTAACAAATTGTCGTCATCACTTATGAAAGCCTGAACCGATCCTGAATTGATAAGAGATTGATTGAAAATTGATTAATTGAATTTTTATTTGAAATTCAACGTATGACGAGTATGCGAGGATTTGAGTTGATCATTTCCGGGATAAAGGTGAGGTTTTTGAGATAGGAAACAGAGAAGTTTTTTAAATTTGTTGTTTAATGTAAGAAACAAACGCAACAAGGAATACAACGATTATTAAAAACCAGTCAAAAAATATATCTTTGGTTGCGATAGTGTCTTAACATTTTCAAACACTTTAACAACAATAACAATAAATATTGCCGCAATGGTTATCCGGCTAGTGATGTCCGCTGGAGAAACCGTGTTTCTTTCCACCGGAGTGACCGCCCTTCTTTCCGTAATCTTCATGATGAGCGTGATGACTGTCGTGTCCGTGTTTGCCGTGATGACCCTTGTGCTCCTCGTCGTGATGTCCCTTCTCGTGGTGTCCCTTCTTCCCATGATGATCGTCATGGTAACCGGAATGGTGGTGTCCTCCCTTCTTGTGTCCGCCCTCCTTCTTTCCATGGTGTCCATGGAAGTCTCCGTGCTTGGCGTGGTGTCCTCCCTTGTGGTAGTCGTCGTAGAACTTGTGCTCCTTGTGGTACTCGTCCTTGTGCGCCTTGTGGTGGTACCCGCTGGTCTTGTGCCCCTTCTTGTGGCCCTTTTTCTCGCCGAACTTTCCGCCCTTGTGGCCCTTTCCGCTCTCGTGGTGCTCTCCGTGCTTCTCGGCCTCGTCGTGGTGCTTCTTCTTGTGACCACCGTGCTCCTCGTGGTGACCGGCGTGGTGCTCCTTTCCGTGTTTGCCGTGGTCGCCCTTGTCGTGGTGATGGACGCTCTTGTACCCCTTGTCGCCCTTCTCGCCGTGTTCCTCGTGGTGGTCGGAGTGGTGCTTGTGCCCTCCGCCGGACTCGGAGTGCTTTTCGTGTCCCGTCGCCGCTGCGACTAGGTCCAAGCTCTTCTCCTCGGGATCTTCCTTGGCTGAGGAGACGGCCACGATGGCGCAGAGGACTGCGGCCACCAAAACGACTCGCCCCATTCCTCGAATCATGCTTGTAACTCGGAGCTCGAAGCACGACTGACTTTTCTATCAGTGAGATCCTATTTATATCTTTTTCCTTTTTAACCCGTAAGGCTCCCCCAAACCTGAAGACTGACGACTGAGCTAAGCCCGTATCACGGTTTTCGCTTTCGTCTCAGTCGGGACACTCGATGCGCAGTCATGTGGCACGGGCACCGGGTCCCTGCGAGCAAAGCAGACGCGGACAGTCAGACGATCCATGACGCGGGAAATATTTATCGAACGGCAAAAAGAACCGAGAGAACTTTTTATCAGCGTTTGGTCAATTAGGATCGGAATAGCCCAGTTCGGGCTTGCGCAAATTCGCTTAGATAACGTCGTTGGAGGCTTGAAGTAAATAGAGCTGTGAGCTATTATCCGAGACTCGTCATTACGAAACCGACTTATTACGACGGGGGAATCCATTTCGAACAGATACAGACCGCAGAGTCTTGGTTTTATTTCCACAATACCAAAGAATTTATCTCACAGCTGACTGGTTCACGTGGTCGTGAAAGAATTCTTAGCTATAGGTATATGCTTGAACGTGAAATCCGAACGTACGTGGTAACAATGACTTTCGTCTCGTTTTCCCAATGAAACGTGATCGGCACGAGTTTGTCATTCGCCACAGTACATTGTGTCGCTGGAACGAGTCAGGTGGTGTTGAGGAAATTGATTGATCTAAATTACTCTCCATCCAGACCTGTCTCTTTCGGTCCCTGTGTTACGAGTTGTCCCCCTTAACTGCATTCGATGTCGGAAATTAATGAGCAATTTAAATTTGGAAATTTTAACGCCGGTCCAGGTATACAGACTAATTATATTGATTGACGACAATTTTATGCTGTTTTAACGAAACATCACCATTCCCTATTGTTCCTCGTAATATTGGTACAAGTTTGTGAAACCAGACGGTAATTTATTCGACAATACAGAGTGTCAGAATATTTGATAGCTTTTTACCGTGATTTATCATAATTATACATGAATTGTGAGCTGGCCCGTTTCCATCATGCCATTATAATCGTATGCGATTAATATGAATCCTGATTTAACAAAGTACTACACCGATCCAATTTTCCTACGCTTTTATCCGAGCTGAAACATCAAACCAACAAAGCGACATTTTTTTTCACCTCATTATCGTAACCGGCGAAGCTGATGTTTGGCCATTCGACAATATTAAATTTTAAAATTCTCTCGTTTCAGGGATTTGCGTTTTATCATTTGCTCTCGTTTCGCACAGAGGGACATCTAGCTGCTGATCAGCGAGTGCCTTTCATCCGGGTTCCAATGTGAGCATGTATGATGGTTTCTATAACGCATGTTAACGAGTGAAATTTGACCACCGTCCCCGATGCAGGATATACGTGGCTGGTAATGAAAAAAGGGGTGGGGGGGTTGCACATTTTTTCATTCAGAGAGATAAAAATTTTTCCTAAAATGTACGTCGACGAAAATTTACCGAATTCATTTCTGCAGGGCTGCACGTGGATGTACGTTGCGGAGAGTAACACCCGAGCTCATTTCGGTTCGCTAGGAATTTTATCTACGCAATTTGTCACGTGTCCAGTTATTCGGGTTCAACGACGCACATACACAGGTTACACCACGCGCGTACCCCCGCGGTATCATTTTACACTGCAATAATTAATTGAACTAGATTTCTCCGAATGCTTTATTCGTTTGATCAACAAATGCAATGTCGTCTGTGCTGTGTTAAATTATTGAAAGCGTTTCGTTGCGCAGCTCGCTTGCCAATGAAATAAATTCATAATTTACAAAGTTATTGAAAAAAAAAAATTGGCAAACTAACCGTGTTAACAATAGATTCGGTGCGGATTTTAATGGACGAAAACTGACGATGAAGTATACAACTCTTGATGAAAAAGGGGTGTTTAATTAACAAGTAACAAAGAGAGGCGAAAATCGTGTTAAATTCAATTTATTTGTAATACTTTCGACAACACGTTGAACCAACTTATAATTATACAGAATTCAGTCGTTATCAGGACGTAGTAAATGTTGAGCAATTACTGTTTCCAGAAAAGCAATTAACTCTGAAGAAGACAGAAATATTTCGTGGATAGAGATGGGTAGGGAAAAATTAATTGCACGTAAATCTGAGAGTTAAGTCTGTTACATAATGGAATTAAGCACAAATGTTTGAAAACACAATTAAATCTGTTAGACGGGCGAAATGGACAACGTTAATTTCGGAAAGTGAATTGCGCAGATAAAACTTGAGTTTAATCACTTAAGCAAATGTCGCGGGAGATCAGTTTCACGCTTGTAACCCCCGACGTCCCTCAAATATAAAACAAGGCAATGAATTTCAAAGTAAGAATAAAACTGAGATTGGCCCTTGAGATTCGAAGCTGCGGCCCGCGACTGTGACAAGAGTGAAACGGAAACGCCATAAAAACCTTCTTCAACTGAAAGTTGTTTATTTTCCACGCAGGTTACAAAAGTTATGTCCTCCTCGACGTCTCTCAAGGAATCGTAAAGGAAATTGCGACCAAGCGGACTCTTGAGTACCGCGGATTGTCAAAGTCTATTTCTTTTATAGTTAACTAAACTAATGACAAATACATTACTTACAAACTATAAAAAAAATTTGTCTGACATTGTAGCACGATTAGCAATGCCTAATACTCATCAAATTATATACAGTAACGATAACAACGATACAAAAGAGTTTATCAAAAAGTTTTAGACTCCGTTGATGCGTCGAATCATCGTCCCTTGTGGCCCTTGCTGAATCCCCACTTCTTTCCGTCCTTGTGAGCTCCTTTTTTACCGTAGGAATCGTGATGAGCGTGATGAGTGTCGTGTCCGTGTTTGCCGTGATGACCCTTGTGGTCTTCGTCGTGATGCCCCTTCTCAGTGTGTCCCTTTTTACCATGGTGATCGTCGTGATATCCCGAATGGTGGTGTCCTCCCTTCTTGTGGCCACCCTCTTTCTTCTCGTGGTGTCCATGGAAGTCGCCGTGTTTGCTGTGATGGCCGCCCTTGTGATAATCGTCGTAGAATTTATGCTCCTTGTGGTACTCGTCCTTGTGAAATTTATTGTGGTATCCCTTCGTCTTGTGACCCTTCTTGTGTCCCTTCTTCTCCCCGAACTTTCCTCCCTTGTGACCCTTCTCGCCTTCGTGGTGCTCTCCGTACTTGGCGGCCTCGTCGTGGTGCTTCTTCTTGTGCCCGCCGTGCTCCTCGTGGTGGGCAGCGTGATGCTCCTTTCCCTTCTTTCCGTGGTCACCCTTGTCGTGGTGATGCACGCTCTTGTACCCCTTGTCCCCCTTCTCACCGTGACTCTCATGGTGGTCAGACTCCCCCTTGTGGCCACCACCGGACTCCGAGTGCTTCCCGTGACCCGTGGCGGCCGCCTCTAAATCCAAGTCACGTTTCCCTCTGAGTTTGAGATCCCTGACATCACGAGCCGCGCCAAGAGCGACCAGGACGCAGAGAATTCCAAGAGCCAGGAAGAGGCGAACCCCGTCACTTCGTACCATCTCGGTCTATCGAATGGCGAAACCAAACTGCCAACTTCGGAACAGTTGTGGTCGCTTAAATATTCTCGGGACCGCGAGCTTCCGGTAATATCGACTACTTTCATCGAATCGAACCAAGACAACTCCCCTGCACTATCGGGAGTTACGCTAACAATGATCACAGGAGGGATACCCACGGTTTGGTCAGCCCGCTTTCACGCTCTCTCGACCGAAACGATCCGCCTCACTCGATTCTCAAACGGGATCAGCCGGTGGTTTCTGGGTCTTGTTTAATGGCGATTATAAACAGTTAGCGAGGCCCGGATCAACCGCGGATATTAATCGTCTTTAACGGAACTCGATCGATCCTTACGGTCCTAATTGCTTCGTCAATCACCCAGTTCACTTATCGTTTTCACGATTCTACGCTCGATAACTACTTAGCGATGGCCTTTTCGAGCAATCGCTTGCCTCCCCATCGATTCATTACGAATCCCCCCTTTCCCCCCTTCGACGGATTGATACTGGCGATAAGTTCGCGGCCTCCCGCCGGCCACCAAGCCATGAAGATCAAGTCGACCCCCCCCCCCCCCCCCCCCCCCCCCCCCCGCACCCCGCCCCCCAGCCCCCCACCACCGCCCAGCCCCCACCCCC
>JAFFZH010014681.1:34916-54671 GCA_018420115.1 Euura saliciscinereae
CCCAGGCATTAGTCCGAGTGTCAACCATCAAGGCACGGGCCAACATCCGGTCAGCCAGTGGCAGCGGTGGGAAAGCTTTTGCCTCTATGCAAATTAAACGCCCTTTCGTTTATGTGACGATTTTCAATTCACTCTGCACCGCGGACTCTTCAGTCGAGATAATGGACGCATTTCACGTTTTAATATCGTCAATGTGGGGATTGAATTTCAACCGATTTTTTTTTCACTATCGAAGCCGTGACCTACGACAACCTCGGCGATCGATAATAGGCTGTGTTTTGCAGTAAAAAGGCGAAAGGCGCGATTTAACTTACTCCGGAAGTAATCGGCCCGTTTAATAAAAATTGGGGAAAAAATCAGAAAAAATTGATTCATAATAGATCAATTGATTGATCGGTTTGTTACCCAACTACTCGACTACTTACCTAATCAAACTGACTGGCGGAATATTGAGCATACAGAGTACCATAGACCGACTGAATCCGTGCCCTCCGGCTGTGAATGTAAAAGTCACACGGCTACCAATAAGCTGTGTAATTTGGCCATTAATCCTTCTACCCGCCAAATAAATCCCTCTTCATGAATCCCGGGCACACTCTAAACGTCATATAGCCAAATCCGCACGGCAGGGGCGCGCGGTATCATCAAATATTCCAATTGACAAAGGTGACGTTATAACTTTCAAGTCTGATTGCTTCAATCCGTTTTTAAAGCCTGCTTCCAGTAATTTCTGAGCGTCAATAATATCCACGTTCTCAATTTCACAGAGTAGATATACGACGGATGAACCGTCTTCACGGCGTTATTTGGCAGCAACGGTCTGAAGATTGGCTGGCTAGTGTTGGCGCTGCATAATCAAGATGAAGATTGGATGCAACCCAGTTTTCAGCTGGCTCTTCGGCCGGAGGCAAATCGTTGTATGCGGGAGTGAAGCCAGCGATGCCAAGACTTGGACTACAATCGAGGAGAAACGGGGTGTCGAAATGAAGATTAGATGGGCATGTTTCCGCGCAGATGAAGAGATTGCTTTGTAAGCAGATCCGAGCGTGGGATCCAGTCAAGCTCGGGTCTTCGATTCGCCTAGTTGTCATTCTTCGCCCCTTCACCAGCTACTGAACTATGATGAGGTCTCCTATTCCATTTCCCCCTTTCGGCCCTTTTTTAACGAGGAGAGACGCTCCGTCTGTTGCTTTTTGCTTTCTTTCGTCCCCGCGCTTCTCTAATTTACCTCGGGCTCTCGGCATCGACCTGCTTTACTGTCAAATCCAATTTTAGGGATACCGCACAATGCGAATCGAGGGGCCAAGGGTCACATGGTGGGGTCTCGCCTTTCGTCTAATTAACCATCGCTGGTTCAAAGTCAATTTCCGGTTTCCAGGGGAGAAAGAATCGGACCCAGAGCCACGAGCTATTGACTTATACAGTTAAACTTCTGCACCGAGGTACGGATAAACGAATTCAAGTATAAAATTCGGTGAACAAAAAAATCAAGTAAATAGTAACGAAGTTAGGCGCGTGAGGGATGGAAGTAAAATAAGCCCTCATTTGCAGCGGGGACCCTTTACTTAGCGGAGATTCAAACTCCCTCCCGGCAATTATATTAAACCTGAATATCTCTTTTACAGATTTGCTTAATTACAGTCACCCGTCTGAACGCCAGCCTCACGCCGAGGCCGCAATCAGTTGATGGTCCCAACCCCGGCTCACCCAACCTCGGCCACATTCTCGCTCGCCCATCCACCCCTGCTTCCAGGATCAATTCGACAGACAACCGGCGAACAAAACGTCCTCGTGGCGACGCGCGTCTGCTAATGAAATTGTTTCCAAATTTAAATACCGCGATTATCCGTAGAGGACGGATCACTATTTTCCTTCATCATTTCATCAGTTATACGACAATCGCTGGACTCTATTTATCAGACTCTGTACAGACTAATTGAAGCGGGTTAATTATGTCCTGGAGAGACAACTATGCCGCGACACTGCAGCCTTAATTAAAGACTTTGGCGCAAATTGCACCAGCTATTGAACTTCGGTGATGGATGAACACGGGTTTCATCATCGTACCGCGAACTAGGAACTTTGACGAAAACGTCTACTGGGGTTTGTGAATGAACTATTGAATTATCGGTGCCAAACTAGTACGTGTGAACTGGGTATCAAGACTTTGGTGTAATTACCGAGCTGTAAACCGGCCCGGTACACATGCATCGGATAATTTATAGGCAATGTTATTCCCGAGCAAACAAAACCTACATGGCTTTGGTACGGTGAGTCAATAGCGCAAGTAACCAGCTACACATGGGGGATGTTTAATTGTTTAAATGCTCTAGAATATTCTTTCAGTAGTTTTATTTCCACCGCGCACGGTCTATCCGAACGAACCCATAAAATGTCGCCACACAACAGGTCAGGCATTCATTTTAACGCTCGATTGAATCACAGTCACAAGTTATTACTGTGGTCGTTGCGCGTATTTAGAAATGGTAGCCGCTATGAAGAGTTAAAAAAATCCCTGACTTTTTCTGACCAAATTATAATTTCTCAATGACTGAAATTCGGTCGAATTAGTGGTTCTTCGAGTATGTAATGAATAATGCTCTGAATCGATGGTGAGAAAAAATTATTTTTGAGAATACTTTTTTATTCATAATTTATACAAGTTTTGCTACTATTTCCATTGATTAAGATTTCCGCGCGAGAGAAAACAAATCACTGAGAATCTTTTATTCTGTCTTGTTTCGTGTCGGAATTTCCTGTCTTTTCCTGGACTTTCCGGTTACCACCGATCAGTAGCCACCCTGTCACACTAAAGAGGATTGGAACGGGAATTTTCGGTGTCGTTGCAGGACGAGGTGAGATAATGAAGGAAAACCAAAAAGTACATATACGACGTTAAAAATATAATTGTATGTATGTATTCTATGTACAAGAAAACAGAACCGATAACAATGTGAAATCAAAGTAAACTCAGATCAGCCCTGAATCGGTGACTCCTATGTCACTAATAGTGGTCACCCTCGTGCTCTACGTCGCCGGTGTACCCCTGGTGATCGCCGGAGTCATCCGCGTTCGAGTACGACCCGTGAGTGCCGTAGGAACCCTCTCCGCCGCCACCCGAAGAGAAGTGTTCGCTACCGCCACCCCCGGAGGAGTAGCTTCCGGAACTGCCTTCTCCACCGGATACGTGGTGCCCGCCGTCTCCACCCTCGGAGTAGTGACCCGCGTCACCACCCTCGACGTAGTGACCGTCAGCCCCAGAAGTGTCCCCTTCGGTGTAGTGCTCGTCTCCCTCCCCACCCCCAGATACGTAGTGGGTGTCTACGATGGTGCCTGGTTTAAGCGAAAAAATCGAAAATTTAGGATCAAACTCCGTCGACGAATCCGTTACCTCGACGTACCGGCGCCCTCAAGCTCTTCGGCGTGTTCTCCGTCGACGCTCGAGTACGAGCCGCTCTTGCCGTGGCTGCCGCCCTCCTTGGCGCCCTTTCCCTTTCCGAAAGCCGTGTGCTTCTCGAAGCCGTAGTTGTCACCGTCCTGTTTGTGGAAGGTGTCCAAGGTCCGGTAGCCGTGGTCTCCCTTGCTGTAGGACTCCGACAAGTGGCCCTTCTCGCCCTCTGCGTCGCTACCGTAGGATTTGTAGTACCCACCCTCGTCGGATTTTCCTGAAACAAGAAGAAGAAGAAGAAGCGTTATCCTTCGAGCCCTGGAGGACTTCTATTATTTTGTTGTTCTTTACGCGTACGACCCGTACAATATTTTTTACGGATAAGGCATTGAACGTCACTTCGGTATAATGACTTCAAAAAGTGACTTTTCGATGCCCGTTCATTAAAAACCAATTTTACCGGATGCGTTCTTCATGGTAGTCTTTTTGGGCTCAGATTTTCCGCCCCCCGCCTGTCTCGACCTCCTCGGTTCGGTTCCGGCGTGGAGAAGGTCAGCCACTTCCGTTGCGAATCCTTGTGGTACCGGCGCCCTGACATCGCGACGTAGCGAGCCGACGGACGCGACGTCGTCTTCGACGGCTAGGTACTCGTCGTAGGTCGCCGGTTTGGCCAGAGCGTATCCGGCTAGTAATATCAGAGCGAAGAACGGTTTCATATTCGCGATATTTTGTACTTTTTGGTCTGTGGTAGAGCAAAACTTCCGCAGAATCTGAGTTGCGGTATATATCGTTTCCTGGTTCAGTTGGTGATCGCTATTTTCTGCTCGAGCCGAATGGCTTATAAAGCCTTTTATAAGTCCTCCCACTTCAGTTCGTCTCGCGCGAAATTCGTGTAACCGTTTCATAAGTCGGTGTCGGTTGACTCGGCAACTAACGATACCCGGATCAATCGGGCAACACAACACGCCTAAAGGCTAAACTCCGCGTCTGCACTCAGGTTTCCCCGCATTATTTGACAAAATAACAGAATCGTTTCAACCTGCGCAAACGCGTTCGGCAATTTCTCAACTCTGCATCACGTACCAGCCAATTTACGTAAAAATTCAACACCAGGAAACTTCGGCCTGTACACGGGCAACGACCCGAGCAGAGGTTTTGCCTCTGCACCTGTAATGCAACGATTGACGTGTCGATTATAGCCCGCACCGCTCGAGCGATCTTGCTTTCCTCGAAACTGGTGCAAGAACGTATGACTGACACAATGCCTGATGTAACGGATTACAGGCCGGTGAACCCGTTCATTTCACCTCTCTGCATGCTGTCTTTCATTCTCACATTCTATTACCAAACCAGACACGAAGTATCACGCGCCAGTCCAGCAGCAAGAAAGAAATTCTGTACGAATATCTAAGTAGTATTTCAGAGAGGAGAAATCAAAGTTTGGACATGTGCCTCACTTTCGTCCCTTTGTGGGCTCAATGTAGACTGAAAAACGTCCTGACTGTCTTATTTCAAGGCAATAGTTGACTGTACACTGGGAAAAAGTTACCGAAGGTCCTCTGAGCGGTCAAACGATGGACGATACCGAAAACTCGACTATGATCAGACTTGTAGTTGATCAAAGACTAAAGAATACGTCCAATGATAGTATTTGAATAAGTGTGCTGCCTGGGTTAAGCCACTGTTGGAAACTATCTCAGCAATTCTAGCTGGAACGGGGTAATTGATTAAGTTCGAAATCCTCGAATGGGACATAATACGAGGCGGCACGTCTGTTCGCGGCAACATCTTGTCTCTGTTATAATAGACTTGGAGAGATGCAGACGCAGCGTCCTGATTAAAGGGTCTGGGGAGCCTGCAGTCGGGCTCCCGAGTCACACCTCATCGAAATGCATCGGTTTGTCTCCGCTGTCTGTATAACTGGAAGTTGAGTGGATGTTTGGGAACACAGAAGGTACAAATCAGTCGTCGTACTGGCTCTGCAGGGGAGAAAGCTGTTTCGTATATTAATCCTGCACCGTCACCAAGGCGTCTGCAAAGCCCTGTTCAAATCCGATTGTTTGCCGGCTGCTTCGTGGCGACTGGAATGAGACGGATAGATATATGGAGAAATTCATGGAAACTTAGTGCAGTTCTCTACAATGCTATCTAATATACGACATTCGAAATCGTATATGACTGCGCTGTTCAAGTCGACAAATTAACGATTCCCCTCCGCGGGTCTCATAGAGATCGAGGTTTTGCGATTCATTGTCAGTCGAACGGAATTTTGAAATTGAGCTGTAACACCTGTGTTATCAGATTCTAGTGACTTCTATCACATGCTGCAGTTATTTCATTATTATCTGTCGAATGCATTTGAATATCGGTGAAATTAGTGGTCGACATGGATGATTAGGAATTGCAGAATGACGATTGTACGTAATTGATTGCGGCGCTGATTCCCAGATTTCTTATTCGCAATTTCTGTCTTTTATTGAAGCTGTGCAAATCTTGAACAATCCCAATCGATTACTGTGATCACTTGTTTTATGACGTTGTGATCTTATATTATAATCGACAACTTTTTTTACATCATTGATCAATAATCCAAATTGCAGGCGTTACCATCTCAGGTAAACAATTTTTGCGTAGCAAAATTACCCTTTTCTGGGGCAAGCAATTGGCTTCGAATTTAGTCATTCATGGAGCCCTGATCGATAAATGAATACATTCAAATTCGAAACTCCCTGGATCTTCCCAAAATATTGTATTTTCCTAAAAACTCGACATATTCACTATACTGGTTTCGGAATTGAAATTGTATTCCGGAAACAGTTTAGTTCGCCAGGCATGGACCCCCATTGAAAAAAAATAGATACTGTCGATTTTCAAAATTTCGAAATGGCGAAATAATCACTTCATTTCATACATATATAATTATTACTGAACATGGTCGGTATTTACAAGAGGATTGAAATTAATCTTTCAGGAACGGTCGAGGTCTGTGGCATATCGCCTCTTCATTCAGTAGTTCGTAAACCTCGATCTGGTCGAAAAATAGATATTTTGAATTCTAAAAATTCCCCAAATTACCTGACGATGATATCGACCTATTTTTAGTAGTGTCGAATGTTTCAATCTTCGAAACATAATAATAACAACAACTTTTACTATAATTATAATTATAATAAACTTTATCATTCGTAGCAATATTTTAATTTATTCACATCGATTTTCGATCCGAATATGATTTCGATTTAATTAAATTGGAGCACAGCCCCATTTTTTATATACATATAAGCTTTTCGAAAGTTGGTGAAACACTGAAATTGAATGAATCCAATGTCAGTCATAGATCGTTTATTTCTCATACAAAATTATCAAAACGTCGTTATTCAAGTCTTCATTTTCAATTCACGCGAATTCCAGTCCCTCATAAAGACGACATAATAATAGATCCAGGAATAGGTAACGCCAACGGCACAGTACAATGAGACCAAAGCCAGAGGCAGAAACGGTAGGTTCTCCCCAAATATCAATCGATGTAGAACATTTTCGTAAATCGGTAATAACGGCAGGATCCCTATGTAGAACCACTCGTAATATCTCAGCAGAGATTTCTTGTGCAAATTGACCAGACTAGTAGCGCTCAGAATCGTGTAAAATAGCAGAAGCAGCAATCGCAGAGGACCCAAAGAGACTTGATGGAGGAGCGGAAGGAGCGCAGTGTGTCCTGCTGCGCTGAGGATGATAAAAACCTTCGCGTCGAGAGTGTCGATCGTTGATAAGGCGCTGAAAAGAACAAAACAATACAACGAATCGGTCGATAAAGTCACTGCAGTAAAGTAGTTCGCTTTTGAGAATCACCATAAAGGAACGATCGCCGTTAGGATAGCTTTTTCATGAACGTGCCAACCGAACATGAACGAACTTAGACCGCAGAGGATAACGCATCTGGTAAAGTGCAGAGGGGTTCGGAACTTGCTTCTAGTCAATAACACCCAGAGTCCAGGCTGAAATTAAGAGTTATTAAGCAATTTTTCGATAATGATAAGACCGAAAGTCTTACAATCATCGAAATAAACGTGATTAAAAATGTTGCAAGGGGCGTCGGAGTCGGTAAAACTGCGTAAACGAACTCTTGGACCAGTCCACCGGTCATCGAGGCTGTTCCGCTTATCGTCGACCAACCAAATCGTCTCCAAATCACAGCCAGGACTTTGTCCAAGCCTGTGTACAGCGCCCAAGCGTTAGCTGCCCAGTAGGCATGCACCAATCCTCTCTTGAACGGGAATAATCTCGATAGAACCTGGATGGGGTTGAATAAGAGCGATTAATTAAGTTGTGGATCTAATTTTGCCATGGGAAGTGAATATATTCCAAACACCTGAGGCAGCTGAGTTATAAACGGACCAAAGGACACAGCGACAGTGAAGAGAACTATGGTTCCCAGCTTGAAAATCCTCGAGATATATTTTCCATCCTTGAAACAGTAGAATCTCAACAGCCACACGACGAATGCCGGGGCTACGTAGATGTAGATGTGTTTTAGATTGAGGAGAACGGAGAACCAGAAAGCTCCGTAGAGAACTTGACTCTGAAAAGAGATAGAAATTGTTTGGGATTAGTATAGTGTAGTCCATCGGTGTGAATAGTTTTCGTCTGTTGCACAGTGGCTATTAAGATTCTCCAACTTCCCCCCTAAATTTGACTAAAATCCAAATGATTATCAAGTTCGATAGAAGTAACAGGCAAAATATCATTTTAAATCAATAAACTGCAGAGATAATCGGTAAAAAGATTGATTTTTTCGATTGATACTAATTTTCTCTCTTTTAGAAAAGATAAAACGACGAATATTTTATGTTTGTCTCTGTTTTCTCAATCACTGAGTGACTAAATTAGATTGTCTAATGAAGAATAGAAGCGCTTGCTCCATTTTTGTAATTAGTTGTTTTACCTCGCTGGATATGTTCGATACTCGAGATATAGACAGCATCAAAATACCGAGGAGGAATCCGTTGTATTGAAAATGAACATGGTCTACTATCAGCAGGCCGATATTAGACAAAGCCAAGAGCGAGAGAGTGGCGGAGCTGCTCTCGGACCGGTAGAACGTTCTGCTCATCCTGAAAATAGTTGCAACACATTATTCGACGCATTTTGGAAATTGTTTCTCCGTTTTCTTCAACGATGTGAGAATAAATAATCATTTTTCTCCGTTCTTTGATCAGAATTGCGAGTCTAAGCTTCTTACTCTTTCACACCGTACGCAAAGACAGTGTCTGCAACGATGACGCTCGATCTCTGGAATATCTTTGTCTCGAACGATGCGTACTCCAGATTATCAACCTCCAGCATCTTGGGATCGAAAAATTTCGCCAAGTGGCTCAGGAGGTATTCGAACCATGCAAAAAACGGCGGGTAGTCCAAAGTCCATAGGGACCCCTCGTTGACGTACCATTCTTTGAGTGGCAGGCTGTGAGTTATCGCCAGCCAGTTACGATGGACTTCGAAGTCGGTAGAGTGGCTGAAATTTAGGTTATGAATGAAAAAATAGTCAACGATTCGTTGACTTTCCAGCTTCTACACGCGATTCTGTCTAAATAAAAATGAGAAAAGATTTGAGGTACTCACTAGGTCGGAACGAGAAGAAATTTGACACATGATACGAGTACGAAGATAGTCCAGAAGGCGAGTTCCGATCTGTCAGAATGTTTATGTCTATCTTCTTTACCCTTTTCGATCGATACTTCGACATTTCTGGCGAGTCGTTTCTCCGATTTGCGTGATAAAAACATTCCTCAACACGTGGCAAAGTCCCACCGGGTCTCCTCCACGATCATCGTCAATATTTAATGATTTTAAAAACCTTCGATAACTAGGTTATGTCGATTGTCGGGTCATGTGTGCGTGTGTGGCACACGGGGCTTCCCCCATTCCGCTACGCAGTGTTGCCAATCTACCAGATCAACATTTCTTCAATCAAATAGCGCTACAATAATTCTTCGGATTTCTTATTTCCAGGAGGATTATTGGACGTTATATTCAAACTAAAAAATACAGGAATATATAATATATTTTTTGCTTTATTTTAATTTTTGCTACATGATAATAATTGTCAAACGAGACTCTCGCATGACACTACCACCAATTAGTCGAATTATCTGATTGGTTCATTTTTTTTCTCAGGAACCCTACATTCGATTTTCGATATTCAGTCTGTCGTTTCGATTTTACCAGTTTTAAGGGATTTCTTGAGAGTTTGCAAAGAAAATCTTTAGATTCTTCTCTCGATATCGACAGAAGCGGCGATATTTAAATTCCTCAAGGGTTGGCGACACTGCCGCCGCGTTCGATATTCAAAACGGGGGCCTCTGATTGGCTGAATTCTGTTCAGTGTTAGAATCTCTGTAGATTGCGGACAGATAGCGCCACAGGGTTGAAAATCAGTATTGCAGACGATAAAACATTGCGATAAAAAATAATTAACCGTAACTATTAATTTTCGTCGGTTTTCTCGATCGCTGTACCTTAAATCAACCGAGAGACACCTTATGACTTGATTTGAAACACTTGGTGCCACAGGAATAGGAACGAACCGACAATCTTGTGTCAACACAGAAATTTTCACGATGTATTTCCCCGTCACCTGGGCCTGCATATTTCTCACTATCATCCTCTCAGCACTCGGGGTTCGTAGCTTTAATTATAATCAATAATTTATTCATAACTGACAGAATTTGACATTGACAAAATCGGCGATGTAACCGCGTTCAAAAGAGAAAGAAGAATAGTCAATAAAAGCGACCGCCGTAACCTAACCTAAAACTTAATTTCTTCTTATCGTCGATTAACCTCAACAATTTTAAATTAAATTTCTATTCTTTCATTCTTGAAATATTCGTTTTCGACGGATTAAATTTCAAATCCGTAATTTCTTTACAGAACGAACTCGACTACGACGGCTGGCTGCGTCTGAGATTATGGCACGCCTTGAACGACGGTCCAATCCCCATATTCACCGAGCGAGGCAACATAACTGTGACGAGTGTGAGAAGCGGAGCTTCCGCCATGGCGCAGGCGGGTCTCGGAGACACGGACGTAATAGCTTTGACAAAATTGGCGGAACAAGACAGAGAGTATCGTCTGAAGGCTTCGGTCCGTGGTTCTTCGGGCTCTGAAGCTACTTTCCTGACCTCTGTACCAGCGGTAATAGACTCGAAAATATAAGATTTATGCTAGATTCAAAAAACAGATCATCATTTACTTATCGGATACAAATTCCACTCCGATATGAATTAACAGTGATAATAATTGTGTTATTTTCATCCCATTGATCTTTGATCTCTAGTGTCTCCTGATCGGCTCCGGTCTCGAAGACTTTTTGACCGTGTGGCTGGACGGAGCCGCGGAACCGGTCGCACTCAGCATATCCTCCTATGGTCCTTGCTCCAAGGAAGAATTGCCGACCAAGATGTGGACGACCGGAGTTCAGGTCAGGTACCCCGAGGCTGGACCGGTCCCGGACACTGCGACGTACATCCAGAAGCTTGAGAGAGAAAAGGAGGCCAGGGAGAGAGGAGAGACTAAAGACAATCGATCATTTCTCGCAAAATATGTAAGACCGTTATTCACAGCCTTGAGGAAATGTTTATCAGACTTCTGTGTCTTGTCCCTGACATGGATTTAAATATTAATATCGTCGATTAGTTTGTTCGGATACTGAATCATGCTTTATTTATTCAATTTTCAGTGGATGTACATCGTGCCTGCAGTAATATTTGTGCTGTTATCATCCGCCACGAATCCAGAGGCTGGTGCTACTGGTGGAGGCGGAGGTGCTCAGAGATAACAAAAATATTCTAGATAATTCACGATCTGACCGATGTCGAACCGTTGATAATTTTCTTTGTGTGATTCGTACATAAATAAGTAAATAAATAAATGATTGTTCTGTCTCGGTGTCTTTATTTTATTACCCAATAGAAGCAAAATCGCAATTCCGGGACCGGAAGTTGCACAGAATATTGCAATGCCGAGACCGGAAGTTGCACAGAATATCGCAATTCCGGAAGTAGGATAGAATATCGCAATTCTAGGACCGGAAGTTGAACAGAATATCGAAATTTCGGAACCGGAAGTTGGACAAAATATCGCAATTCCGGGACCGGAAGTTGCAGAGAATATCGCAATTCCGGAAGTAGGATAGAATATCGCAATTCTGGGACCGGAAGTTGGACAGAATATCGAAATTCCGGAACCGGAAGTTGGACAAAATATCGCAATTCCGGGACCAGAAGTTTGATAGAATATCGCATATATTTTCATAATTCTATGAATCGATCCATAAACAGCGGCGTGGGAGTTGGCGTGCCGCGGGTGTTTACATTATTGAGGTAATCGATAAATAGGAATGCCGGTATTGTTGTGGCTGCCGCGACTACGACGACCGTCGCGTAGTGTAGTTTAAGATGGCAGCGTTCTCCCTGCAGTTGGAGAGAAGGGTGGAATCGGCATTGGTGACAAGTGGTAAATTTGATGGATCACACGCTTGTCTGGTCGTCGCTACTTCCGGGGGTAACGTTCTCGTTCATAGCCCGCATCGGAACGCTCCTTATGATCCGACCGACGATTCTGGACCCAGGAGACTCGCGTGGGTCGGAGAACTGGCGGAATTGAAAATCGGCAAGCAGGTGGGATGAAGGACACACAAATAATTCGATCATAATTAATCTCGAAAGAAGAAAAAAAACTGGAGTAGAATGATCCTTTTTTTATATTCTTGAAACAATTGTTTGATTTTTAGAAAAAAAAGAGAAGAAAAATTAATTAAAAATCGCATTTTTCCGAGGATTAGTCTCGCTATTTTCTATTGCTACAATCGGTTTTATATGATGGGCAGCGTTTATCGGCTTCTCGACAAAATCCCAACTGAATTTTGGAACGGAATCAATTTTCCGAAAAGTTTCATTCACCTCGGAAACATCAAACATATACATATAATATATTTAAAAAAACAACTCTATTTCCATAAGATTCCTCGAAAAACCTGGAAGTTTCAGATTTCTCAGGGAACTATAGATCCTTACTTGAGTTGACACCCTGGTTTTATAGAGGCAATGTTGAATTTTCCTTCAATTATTACAAATTTCGTCTCAGCAACAATTCAATTTTCCCAACATTTTCCGTGTATGTCATATCACTCTTTCATCCTTTCATCCACGAAGGTTACTGCCCTGTATGCTGGTCTTCTAGGAGAAGACGAGCGAGATGTTCTACTGGTTGGTACGGCGACCCACCTTCTGGCGTACAACGTCGAAGATAATGCCGACGTATTTTACAAGGAGGTGAATATAATATAAATATAAATATAAATCTGTGAAGACTATATACAGGAAGTTTGCTGGAATCGAGAAACAAGCAAATTTCATAGAATTATCTTATCATTCATCGATTATAGTCACCCTTCACTACACCCTGTATTCGTAACAAAATATTCAAATTCGAAACAAAAAATCTTTTAGTCTTTGACAATGTATGTAACGATATAATCTCCTGTCCTGCAGATGTCTGACGGTGTATACGCGATAACAGTAGGCAAGCTGGGCTGGTTGGCGGATCAGAGGGTGGTCGTGATAGGGGGTAACTGTTCGGTTACAGTCCTCGATCCTACGGGTGGTGAAGTATTCTGGACCGTAACTGGCGACATAGTCGTCTCCCTCGCGATCTTCGACTTTGATGGCGACGGCTCTAACGAGGCCAGTCTTGAACCCTTCGTCTTCTGAGAAAAAAGATTGATTGATTCTGATAGAATTTGAATCCGATAATTTCCCGCGTTCTTTTTATCATACAGGGTGAATTCCTACCCCAACAACACAAAATTGTGACTTGACTACCTGTCAACTAGAAGTTGACGTATTTGCATCTTATGAAGCAAGGTCGTAAGTTGCCGATACGTCAAATTTTGTTGACAACTAGTCAATTCACAATTTTTTTAGTGTTTGGGCAACTATACCGAACAGTCTCAAGTTTGCTAGAAATTAAAAATAATTAGCTTTCAGCCAATTCTGAATTAATCCAACTGTCTGAAAGCTAATTTCTCGATTCCAGTCAACTTCAAAGTGTTCAGTGGTTGAGAATTCACCTTGTGTAATGAAAGTTCTTGACGCGAGACTCGGCCGAGTCTTTTTATTGCCGGTTGCGAACATTTCTCTCTTTTTCCGTCAGAATAAATCGATTTTTTTTTGTCAGCAGGAATAATAATTGAAGAATAACGACTAGAATTTGATATAATATCAATTAACCCAGGCAGCTCGTCTTGGGTAGCGCCGATTTCGAGGTCCGAGCGCTAAAAGGTGACTCTGTAGCCTGGGAGGTGAAGGAAACAGCACCAGTTACGGCGCTGGTCCCTTTATCAGGTCGTCAATTTGGATACGCGGTAGGAAATGGTACGGTTGGTGTCTACGAGGCAGGACAACGTCTCTGGCGCGTTAAGGTACGAATATGAATCAAGAGACTCGGCAATTATGTGCAGGAAAGTATGAGAAATTGCATAGCAGTGATTCAATTTACAATTTAAGAATCAAATAATAAGGGACTGTCATGATTATATCCCTGAATTATTCCAATTCTTGTCTGCACCCAACTTCTCTCGTCGTCAGCGTGTAATCAGATTCTGTAGATTACAAAATGACGAAACATTTCATCTCATCAAACAGTCGAAGCACCGAGTCGTGGCGATCCGTGGCTTCGACCTAAACGGAGATGGAAACGAGGAGCTAGTCACAGGCTGGAGCAGCGGAAAGGTCGACGCGCGTGTCCCAGCGACCGGCGAAGTCGTATTCCGGGTTCAGCTTAACGCAGCCGTGGCCGGAATCGTACGCGCGGATTATCGGCGAACCGGAAGACCGGATTTAGTCGCAGTTTCCGCAACCGGAGAGGGTGAGTGACTCGTGAGTTCCTAAAAAACCTCTCATCATCGATCTTTCAGTCCGAGGCTACGGCGCGGGAACCGCGACCGAAACGTCGGAGCCGGGGGACAAGGTCCGTGAACTACTGGCCAGAAAACAGACCCTTATTTCCGAGCTCAGACACAGAGCCGCGAACCCAGGTCTATTCGGGACTAAACTAGCCGTTGGGGTGTCTTGCGGCGATGGAGCAGCGCGTCTCGCGCTCGCCTCGGGTCCTGGACTCTTCGTCCACTGCGCTATCGTCTTCGCGGAGGGTGTCTTCGACGGCGAGACGCTCGTGGCTAGACCAAACAGGCCGAGCGGACAGGTGGAGATAGAACTTCGACCCCCCAAAGACGCTCCTGTCGATGTCCACGTCAAAGTATGCGTCGGTCCTTCGGGCGCTGACCTCCTCCAGGTATTATGGCTACTTTTGCACGATTTTTCGAAGCCCTGGTTTGAGATTCTGGATTGAACTGGCTACTCAAATCTCACATTTAGGTGTTTGAACTGACGCGACAATTTCCACGCTTCAGCATGTACGAGAGAATCGAACGTCCCAAGGAACACGTCGATGATAGCGGAGTCACGGTCGAGGTTTGTGATTGTGTTTCCCTTACGCCGACCGGAAAAGATCACTATGTGATAACAAATGTACCGTTGGATGAAAAAAATCTGCCTTCGTTGTCAGACGTGGGTCAAATTGACCAAGATCAATTTTCAAACGGCTAGTGTATTAAAGTTCAGTCTGATTTCAATAAAAAAAATTATATGGTACACACTTTGAACATTCTAGAACAAATACCAATCGTTAATTTTGCAAAAATAATACATCAACATGAGGGAAAAAAATCGCAGAACTACCAACGATCAAAATATTCGCCTTTTGACTATAAAAATCAAAACTTTGGAAATTTCCGGTAGTTCGGGATCAGATATTCTCCTTTACCCTGCAGTTTTTATCTTTTTTTTGTGTCCAACTTGAATCTCGCCTGCGGAATGACAGGTTGCTGAAAGATCGCAGCGCGTTGCTATTTGGCTGACGCGAAACTTGATCCTACCGGAAGATACGGAGGTCGAGGTCTCCGACGACGGAATTTTGAGAGTCTGTCTGCGCGGATTGAGGGACGGAAAAATTCATTATCTGGAGGCCAACCCGGTCGGGAGAATCAGACTGGTTACCGAGGATCCGGACTTCGCTGGCGAAGTGATTCATTCCTTAGCGGCTTATCTCGGTCTCGGAGAACTCAATGCGGAAGCAATTTTTCCGCAAGAGGAAAAGAAGATGACGGACGCTCTGGAGCGTCTCTCCGGTACGATTAATCGATCGATTACTGTTCGCTATTTTTTAATCCTAACGATCATCGAAGGCTTGAGGGAGGCGGAGACGCGTCTTCGGGCCAGTGAAGCCCGCGGTGCGGTTCTCCTGCGGAATCTTCTGGTCCGTACGGAGGACGCGCGGATTTTGGGTGATGCAAAAAGCGCGAAAGCGCGACTTTCTCAGCTGAGGATCGTCAACGGGGACCTGATACGAGAGCACGAGATAGGAGCCAACAGCTACGCGGACCTGGTCCGGACCCTTCGCGAGCTGAACGCGACTGTGCAACGGGTCTCGCGACTCAGAGGTGAGAATTAAGGGTGCCGGTAAAAATTCCGAACGACCAATAAATCGAAGAGTGAAATAAACGACGGTTCGAAATGTAGAATGGGACGAATTGAGGAGAGGCCGAAATATATAAAGTTCAAAAAGATCGAAACCGATTTGGAAAAGAGGAACTGCGAACCCTACGGAAGGCCAATGTAACGAAAGTTCAAAAGTCTGATTTTCTTTCAAGCGAAACAGCTAAAAAGTAGAACGTTCGAATCTAGAATGGATCTAAATAGCCAAAGTTTGATGATCCTTTCATCATTTTCTATCGGAATTTTGAACTAGGGCTGCTTTCATGATCACCCAGACCGTTAGTTGATCGAAGAGACGCGAATTTACTCGATTTTCGAAGATAACGTACAGTTTTGCAGAGATTTACTATTTTCGCGACTTTGAAATTTCTGTATTTTGTATTCCGAAATATCGACTCTTAGAATATTTCAAAATCTCATATTTTTTTAAAGTTTCTGACTGTGATCGAATGATTGACCCTTTCGCTGAAATAAACGTTCGATTTTTCGGGAACGTCGATAAGAAGAAAAAAAGTTCTTCTAACACGATTCATTAAATTGCAGTCGGAAAGGCGGCGGCGAATGCGGTCGCAAAGTGCAGATCCGCAATCCGCGACGGTGACGCAAGGGCTTTGATACTCGCAGCGAGGCAGGGTTGACGGAAGGATCGACACTGTATTTCATTTTTTGTTCTCATTTTATCGTGCATGATAATAATAATAATAACAATGGATTATTTCAAGTTTTTCTTCATGTATTATTGTACCTACATACGTACGTAATGTGTGACGTAGTTTAAATTTCGATATAGGATATCCGTTTGTCAACGCGTTTATTAGCCGGGCAATATTCAGCGTATTCTTCCCAAGTGCATCCTGGACCGGCGCAACACTCCTGGGTTATGGATGAAGCGGGGGTAGGACCGCGTTTCCTCAGGCCTCGACGATACCTCAGCATCCCTTTGGCCCTCCATCCGGAGATCCACGGGGTCGGCGGTGGTCTCGGTGTCTCCTCGGACCGTCGAGTAACTCCGTAAATGTCTTTTTCACATGCCCAATAAAGATGACGTAACAGGGTGTCTCGACACCTAGCGTGGGTCTCGCGATGCCACGCGTTCTCCCAATCGGCTTTTGACCTGATAACACAAAAACAAACGTGCATAATCTCACATTAATCAAAAACATGTTTATGATCTATTATTCTCATACATATTCTTATCAGCGAACGCCGTTTCAACGATAAACAACATGTTTGATCGGACGACTGGTCAATGTCTCTACATTTGACTTTAAAGATATGCGGTATACGCCTTCGACACGAAACAAATTTGTACGACACACTCATGTTCGATCATTTGCCTTTGCCACTATTCTTCTTTTTGTTACTATTGAAAATACTAGTAATTCAGGTAACGGATAACTAGCGAAATAAAATTATTAACGTTCGAAAAGGTAGCTCTTTCGCGCCACGCCGTGACGTCACTGTTCAGTACAACGCGCACGCCATCTAGCTGACCCACTGCTCACTTCACATACTTCTCACTTTCTATAGGAAGATTGGCTTTATATTCTTCAAATATGGCGCGGAAATTGTGAATTCTGTTTGAGACTCCATTCTTGTTGAATTTTCAAAGTGGCTGTAGGTAATCTGTTATATTCAAATTCTATTTTTCGATGTGTAATAAACTTCAGATGCTCGTACCTTTCCTTGAAGACGCGCTCCAGGTTGACGAGGTGGTCGGTCGCACCTATGGCTCCTAGGGCTTCGAGAGCGAGGCAGCCGAAGGCGAGGGCTGATGCTCGCATCTTGGAGGGGCGACATGAAAGGGTCTGTCGACTTGTGTCGGGTTGGTTCTTATACCGTTAATTCCGGATGTTGAACTGAATGAGGGAGGGCTTTCGACGGGTATAAACGAATCGGTAAACAGACGTAGATTCGAATTGCGGTTTCTATTGAGGCTGTAAATCGCTGCGAGAGTCTGTCCCTTGGGATGAGTAGAACTTTATTGCAGCATTGATCCTACCCTCCGATGCCGAGGTAAATAACATTCCGCGAACGTCCATAAGAGACCAAATGTCGATGGAAGAGTCAAGTTCGAGTATGTATGTACACCGAGAACGCGACGACCACGTGTTATTATGCAGCAAAGCTCGTGTATTCCATCAGACGAGAACATGAACGCGATAATAGTTTACACTATCAGCTGCCGTCGGACGTAACGTTTTTCCCACGTTCCAATCCCTTCGACATCAACGTGTACTCCGGCCAGGCTCAGGAATTGGGATAAAAAAAGACTAATGATTAGGGTAATGCACACATGATCTAGTTTTAATTGTACGTGTGAACTGTATACAAAGACTGTGGCTAAGGAGGAGCTCCACGTGCAGAAATGCTGAATCTCCTTCCGGAACCCGGGGCCGGTGGCCTCCGCGAAGTATTTATGGAACCATCGGTGGACGCCCTGACCCTGAAAGGATTCACTTGGAGGGGACCACCGGCAGCTGCTTCGCCGACTAATCTCGCGACGTCGGAGAACATGACGGTAACCTGGTGAAGAACAAGACTGCCCAATGTCGAATCAAGATCAAATCAACTGCGGTGAATCGTTTGGACAACCTGATCGACCGACTCCCTCGTTGATATCTCGTAGAAACCGTGAGCCTCGATGTCGTTTGCTCGACGACTTCCTTCCCAGGCCGAAACCATCCTCTCACCCGGTGATGCGGCAAGGTCTGCCTTGTTCCCGATCAGCACGACCACTGGTGGCACTCTTCTTCCTCGCCTCGCATGCGTGACCAAAAATCTGTCAGACATAAGCGCGTTCGTTGAATCGATTGACGATTGGGGACGTAAGAAGATCGAACCTGAATCGCGAAGTTTCGTCGAAGCTGACGCGATCGGTGACGGAATAGACGATCAGGATCGCGTCCGCCCAGCGAAGCCTCGGTTCCGTGGGAGCCGGTGGGTATCCTGGGGGATCCGCGATCTCCCAGGGACCGGTGGCCGGGTCTGTGACCTTGTATATTCTCTCCGTGGTGCAGTCGTACTCGCCGATGAATCTCCGAGTCGCGAATCTCACCGCCAATGCTTTAATACAGATATTGACTCACTGACAATTAATGATCCGAGCGGTATATTGATCTGTGGATTACCGCAGGATTCTCACCAGTTTTTCCAACGCCTGGCTGACCGAGGAGGACCACCCGTGTGACTTTCGTCGCGGTGTCCCTCAACCCGGGCAACCCGAGGCTCCAGGTGATGGGGTGTGTCATCTTCATCGCTCAATTGAAACTGGTCGGTGTAAACGACCGCGGTCTATTAAACTGAGACTTCTCGATGCGTTATTCCGCTGGTCAGCTACCAAGCCGATAACACTGAACAGCCCTGACGCTGTCAGGTATAAATAGGCGGACACCGTGCACGTGTATGTGTATCAACGTCGAAGATACCTCGGTGTCTGTGTGACGTTCGTACACGCAAGCAGGCGTTACGTACCGATCAACGTTATTGGTAAGCAACCAAGAGTTAAACAAACTCGGTGAAATTATCCGCTCGAATTGGTCGCTGGAGGAAATTAAAAGTCGTGCTTGTGGCTGCTGGAACCCGGCGACAAGCTTTTTTTCAGAAGACATTGATATTCTCACTCTAATGAGCTTTGATTCATTAAGAAATGTTAATGAATTTTAGAGCATGTCGGCCATTCCACCAAATACAGTTTTTTCTATCCAGGGGAGGCTCAGATAGGTTCATCGAGTTAGGGGTACGGACTTCGCG
>JAFFZH010014681.1:54771-107612 GCA_018420115.1 Euura saliciscinereae
CCAACTCGGCCCGGTTGCCGAGAAATCGCGGGTTGAAAATTTCGAACAATCGGATCGGCAGGTATAAATTTGTTATTATCTTGTCCAAAAACTTCCATGAAATATGAACACGTGGTTTACGTGACCTAATTTCGTGGTACATTCATAAAGTATCCCGATTTTCGAATAATAAAGCAAATTCTTGTATTTACTGTCAACATATATTTCCTGGTACTCCATTGAAACACTTCCTACGCGTCACTCCATTCAAGGAAAAACGAAAGTAAATCGTAAAATTGTGGCTCACGTATTCGCCAGTAATACAAAAATTGGTAATTTTTTAATTATAGAATAATACTAAAAGAATTAGAAGTAATATTAAATTGGAAATTTGAAGAAAAAAAATAAAAATAAAAAAATTAGTTCGAAATTTTCAACCCGCGATTTTTCGGCAACCGGGCCGAGTTGGCGGCTGTCTCTTGTGGGTTTTTCTTAGTACCTGTCCACACTATAACCACGCGAAGTCCGTACCCCTAACTCGATGAACCTATCTGAGCCTCCCCTCGTATGTGTTCTTCACATTATTTGGGTGTCGATAAACAGATAGATGGATAGATAACACATTTATTGTTCATGGCAATGTTGAACAAGACAGGAAAAATTGAAGTAAGTATATAGTGAGTCACAAAAAAAGTTCAAGTACAGTTAAAGATTCAAAGAGATCGAGGGGGAAATAACTCGTTGAATTGATGTGTCAATAGTCTATGAAATAATTCATAATTCACTTGAATCAATGAGAATTACCTGAGTCAATTGAAAATTACCTGAATGAACCGAGTATCACCTGGATTATTGAGGTCGTAGGGGTTTTTGTGATTATCAGACTTCGCTTCGAATTTCTCTCATCTGATCAAACGGTTCGAAAAATGCCTTACCAAAAAAATTGAAAACACAGCTTTCGATCGGAAATTTTCATTTTTGTCTAACTTATCATCTTGAGCGCGAAATTCAAGAAATAAAACCTAAAATGTCGGTTCCATCATCCTCTCCATCGTTTTTTGGAAATTTGGATTCTTTTTCTGAAAATTCAGGCAAATTTAGGTACGATGGAAAACACGTCTCAACGTTTTCGGCTCGTTTACCTCCAAGTCACAGTTACGATTTGAACAGGTGGAGAGATTCAACACTGGGGCCATGCAGAAACGATTGAGAGAAGTAATCTCTCTCATTATATTTTTGGTCTACAAAGATGTGTTGTGATCAATGATGCAATTGTTTTATCTGTGTGGTACAAATATAAGTGATAATAATAATAATGAAGAAAAAAAAACTGTTGTTTGGACTTGATCCCGCGGACATGGACCACGACCAGTAAACACGACGAGCTGTATCACCAACGAATAAACAAAGACTTGAAATTTACACATGTGGGTATAAACATAATAACGACAAAGGGTCATATATAGTGTGGTAATTAGTGCCGGTCCAGATTTGCTTCGAGGAATCTGGATTGATTGTAGATTGATGAAAAACACTTCGCGTGTCTAATTGTATGAGGACGTATACGCCAATATACGAATTTTTACCATGCATAAAGGTAAAAGGGCATATCAATTTTTTTTTCTTCGTTATTAAGTGAGACTCTATCACTCGACATATTGTCATCAGTTGAAGTGATCGATCCAATCGAGTCAGGTTAAAGAAATTCAAAACTTCTTCTTGTTTTTAACGTTTCGGCGATTATTTTGTCAACCTCCTCAGAAAAAACTGTTTATTTGAAGAAATAAAAAAAAGGGGGGGGAATATACACATTATAATCTAATACATGATTGCTCTGGTTATTGATAGTTAGGTAATAACCAAAGCATCGTGAAATCAATCCATTCTTTCAATACATGTTCAGGTCGTATACGGTAGGTTTTTTTCTCCGTATTTCCACTAAAAATGTGCAAAATACGTTCAGAAACATGAAATTGCGAAATTGATCGACTGACGGTGAAAAGTCGTACGTACGGGCGGTTACGTCCTTTTATTTCCACTTGAGAAACAAAAAATTCGTGTTCACTAATGATATAAGGTCGCATATCGAAATTTTTTTTATGATATCATTTTTTTTACAAAATTTCTAAAAATCTCTGAAACGCACAGATAAATTGAATTTCGGACCAAATTCCGAAATTTTTATTTAAAAAAACAAAACAAATGTTGGATACCTTTTACCTTGTCAATTTTTTTCGTTAAAAAATAAAAATTTTGGAATTTCGTCCGAAACTTGATTTATCTATATACGTTTCAGAGGTTTTCAAAGGATTTGTGAAAAAATTATACAATATAAATGAAAATGGTGGATACGACCATACATCATTAGTGAACACGATTTATTTTTACTAATCTAGAAATGAAAGGATGTAACCGCCAGTACTTAGGACCTTTCACCTTTATTCTTTCTTCCGGCTAATTTTCATAGATGTATGCGTTTTGGACACTATAATAATAGCGAATGGCAAAGGACAAAAAAAATACGACCTTTTACCACAAAAATCAACTTTTTGGTGGATACGACCTTCTACCACTAGACACGCGACTTATCAATATGAGGAAAATAACAACGAGACGAAAAAAAAGACCGTTTTTATAATGATTTATTTATATATATACGAGTGCAAGAGTCGATAGGGTCTAGACCGCTATTCTCGGATACTGTATCCGAATATAGATCGTAATTGATGCATGATTTCTCGTTCATGTCGGAATAAGAGAGACAGAGAAGACAGGGTCCTTGGGTTTATAAATTCTTTCCGTATTATCGCAATCACTCTTCTCCGAACTCCAATAACGCACTGTCCCCCCTCCGTCCCCCCATCAAAAGGCCCCCCTGTGAGGTTATCGCGGGAGACTGACATATATTGTATATATGTATATATAGCCGCATAGAACCACAGAGGGCGAGAACCAGGAAAACAAAACCAAATGGGCATAGTCCGTAGTGGCCGGACTTAAGTCTTGTTATCCAACGATGCGATTGTTTGTCTAAAATCTATACATGGCGATATGGAACGCAAACGAATAATACCCATAACGTTCAATGATTTCCTCATTGTAGGAAATTCCAAAGCTCAGTCTTCGGCAATTGATGAACTCCAGAATACCTGAGACTCCTCGAACAATGGTAGTATTGAAAACGTGTTCATTTCATGTTGTTGTCAACTAGGGTCTTTAGCGCATTTGATTTGATACATTTGAATCATTTGCAATGAAGTTTATTGAAAAATTTGTTACTGCTGAACACTGACGTAGCGCTGTTATTCTAAAATCTAATCTATGTATAGAACGAAAATACTATGTATCGAATCTGTTGACGTTTGGCTATGTTACGTGGACCGACGTATGTAGTCGAGAGAGCGACAAATGAGATAAGATAAAAGCGTGTCGTGGAGGCCGAAGGACGGCCTGCGGATCCGAAAAAAAAAAAAAAAAAAAATTGTTTGATAATTTATTCATGTTTTCTTGTTTACTTGTTTTCGTTATTTAGCGAGGAAACCTCGTTTGTACACGCGTCTTTATGATGATCAAACACACAACAAGAGCGTAATCTGTATCTACTCCCCTTTTTTTCACGCACGAATATGTATAATCTTCCAGATTCCGCAGACTATTTTACAGAACGTGCGAAATTAGAGTTACTATACAATTATTATACGGATATAAAGAAAAAAGAGAATAAAATTATGATAGCTGTGAATTTATAGTCCTGCAAATGTAATACTTCATATCGTAAAATGATACAGAATGAAATGAAATGAAACACTAGAAAATCCCTCCGGGCTCGTTGCTCCCGAAGAAACAACGACCGGTCGCAAGTATCCAGTTTGTATACTATATTTACTTGTACATATACGTAAGCGTGCATGTTCTATATTTAGAATATGAGATGTCGGATACTAGACACAGAGGTCAACAACAGCGGCGCCTCGACCGCCCCCGCGCCTCACTCGCAATCGCCCTGGAAGACCGAGAGAGAGAGAGAGAGAGAGAGAGGCCTCCGTCAGCGTCAGCTCTGAAATATGAAACCTGAAAATACTCGACGAGGAGCCGATTGCACCGAGGATGACGAGGCAGGTGAATCGCGGAGCCAGACCCCCCACGAGGTAAAACGACACCCGTTCCGCAAAGAGAAAGGGGTGAGAGAACGAAGAAACTTCCCGGTTCTCACCGGGGCAGTCGATCACCCCTTCGATATCATCGCGCCGTTATTCTAATAAAAGAACAGCGCGGAAATAAATAACCCCGCGTCTCCCTTCGACGGCGGACCACGCGAGATCATGTGAACCCTGGCAATCGTCGAGGGCGAGGGAAACCCGTGCCCGATTACCGGAGGGGAGGTAAGGTTCGTAACTGACATCGGCTTATCTCTAGTTACAGCAACGAGCAACGAGCAACGACTCGGCGGGGGTACGATGCGGCCAAACAGTCGTCAGAGTCCCGGAGCCCGACGTACCTGCCAGTGGCAACGGCGGCCGCGGTACCATCAACACGAGGCCTCACCGTAATCGAGGCGAGAAAGACCGCGATTTTATATTGTCAACGATATAAAATACGGTATCGACTAGCTGCCGCCGTTGTTCGAACACCCGGTGTCTGGTTTCGGTAGTAATATTATTTAAAACTTGTTCTCCTCGAGGGTCATTCAACACCCGGGAGCGCCGATTCTATGCTAGTCGACGATAAAAGAAGAAGAAAAAGAATACTCCACGCACACAACGATCTTTTATTTTTTATTCTCTCATTCTTGTTGTAACGCGAGAAGCAATCACACCAGTGTGTCGTTAACCGACTATCGATTCCGAGGCAAAGTTTGTGACGAACCTGAAGACTCTAACCGACCAAACGGTCACATCTATACTTCGCTGTGGTAACACACACAGAGTGAAAGAGAGAAAGAGAGTGTGAGAGGCACGTGCCAATCACAACAACTGATACCTAAGAAACGGGACTTTGAGACTTTGAGAATAACGATATATATATAATATACAAACGGTGTTGCTGTACCCTCGATGTTGATGATTTAAACTGAAGCGTAGGGACTACGATTTGATTTAAAAAATACACATATTATTACACTACGCTCGTGAATTATTCCATCGCTCGTTAGAACGTTTATTAAACTGCGATCCGTAACGTACATACATCGCCATCAAAGAAGTTGAAGAATAAAAAAACTATATAACGTTTCCCCACCACCGGCTATCCAGGCTCAAGAACAAGATCTTCGCGCGGCTACCAACGAGTCGCGGTTCCGGTCGCGAGTGTCACGGGTGTCGACGTTACAGAGCACAATTCCAAATGTCCATAACGTGAGACCGTCAACGGTTGCCGGATATAATCGAGCGTAACGCAACAGCGACTATTACTGCTCGTCGAAACAGAATACGGGGCGAGTCATCCCCTCCAGGAGTCTTTCGAGGAGGTATAAAAAGGGTCCGAACCGTTAACCGCCCTCAAGGACAACGATGAAACCCGGGAGGACGAGGACCGACGGGACCGTCGCCCTCGCCGTCGCGGTCGTCCTGATCCTGGTACAACTGGCCGTAAACGCGCCGGAAATCGACGCGATGCCGTTCCAGAGCTCGCTCAGACTCTGCTCCAAGGGGCTGGGCGACATGCTGGCCCTCATCTGCAAGGACAGGGGGTTCAACGAGCCTTTTGCCTACTCGGGCGAGGTCACCTACGAGGAGGAGAGGCGACCGCCCTCTACGACCGGACCTCGAAGAGGGCTGGTCCAGGAATGCTGCCACAGGTCCTGCAGCGTCGAACACCTCGAGAGATACTGCAAGCCTTTGGCACCGCAGCCAGTGCGACAGGAAGACGTCGCAGCGGGCGGAAACACGATTTCAAGGTACGTTGCTACTCTGATTACCTCGAAGGACTGAAGAATCTGTCGGACGCTCATTTTTCTCATTTGTCTTTGAAATAACTTGGAACTTGTCATCGGACCAAACTAACACGAAACATAAAACAATACGAGTATACTTGGACTTCTCTTTTGCTGGAGTTCTAAATTGATGAAATATTTATCGAATCGACTTCTAATGTCACAGATATCTTCTTTGATGTATTGTGAACAATTTCACGTAAGCTTATTTGGGTCTGATAACTCCATCCAGATAAATGGAAAGGAAAAATAACAAGAAAAAGTGCCTTCTTGGTCGGATTAATTGTTTCAAACCTCATTTCTGATAACTTTATTTACTGAACAATAAATTTCTCACGTGAATCTACTCTTTTTTTTCTATTCTGTACAAGAATAAGTTGGCATCAGTACAATATCAATATATCCTTAAAAATACAAATGAGAAAAATGAATTTAGCTCGTCTCAACGAAGAGAGTGATTATATAATCCCGTGTGAATGTGTCACCTCGAGGCGATTGGCTGCAGTTAGTGGGGTCATCCTCCCCCTATCGCAAAAATGTTTCAGATCGAGGCTCGCGGACGCTACTCCGACCTATAGAATAATCAGTCCGCCGTTCTCCTCCGTCAAGGGTTTCCAAATAGCGAGAGAAACTATATCGACGATAAGACCGGAACATAGAACGGCGAGGGGGCCGAGACGCAAACGGCGTAAAAAGGGGCACCGGAAGTACCCAAAAGAGACGCGGAGGTCTTGCAAGTGCCGGAAGAGAAGACCTTTCGATAAAAATTGGCGAAAGGTGCTTTTGGCTAAACATTCAGCACCTTTCCTCACATTGTCGCCGAAGCACGTTTATAGCTTTGCAGCACATTTACTACGTGTGTGTGTGTGTGTGTATGTGTGCATTGCACCGATTTTCTGACGTTCTGTATTCGATGGTTGGATTGATCATTTTTTTTTCATTGTTCCAGGTCTCGAGGGAAACGATGATTCCCGAAGTTCCAGCCTTCCAGGTGGGCACAACGTCGCCCGAACCGATCGACTCGATCGTTATCTTCCCGTTCAAATCCGAGCTCGATTTCGAGCACGTAGACGGCAACGTGCAGGGCCAAGACGACGAGGACCTCCACCGATCTCGATGACTCTGTTTTTGTCGTAATTGATGATTATAGAGTAATAAGAGCATCTCGTTTGGTACCGCGAGCGATAGAAGTTACGCGATACGGTGAACACAATCTTCTTAGTTTTCCTTTGCTGCACGATAAGGGGTTGTCCACATATTACGTAACGCTAAATTCTATAGTGTAGTAAAGGGAATCCTACGTACGCACTATACCATATAGCGATACGTAATATCTGGACAGCCCCTAAGGGCTGAACGATAAAATCGCCAGCTATAATATCGAAGGGAATAACATAGATGTACATTTTAATATAAAAACAGTAAAGAAAAAATCGGTTTACGATCGCTGTAAACGGACGACACACAAAGCGGAATGTGTTACAACTAATATGCGACACTTTATATAGATGATATACTCGAATAGTGAAACAATGATCTCATTAAATTATTTTCACCTAGGATATATGTTATACCTACTATAAATTAATTTAAAGGAAAAAAAACAACATATTGTATACAAAATTTTTATTAAGAAACTAGTACCTATAATATATAATTATTTAACGGTATAATAAATATCGCGAAAAGTATGGCGTATATTGGATACCGATGAAAAAATTCTTATGTAATAAATAATGATAATTATTATATTGTACGGCTCAGAGAAAGAAAGAAAAAAGAAAATAGATGACGAATTTCTATACATAACGTACCTTATATACATACTATAACGTCGCTAATGAAAGTTTTAATGAAATAAACCTTTTAAAATATAATATCAACGGTGTTATTATTTATTCACTATACATTACTGCATTATCGATGTATTAAAAATCAAGTCAGATTCCTGGCACAGTTCTTTGCGTAAGTTTAACTTGTGATAATCACACCGGGTCAATTTCACCCGGATTCATTTTACCATCGAATAATTCTTTCATCAAGTTCCATCTTCCACATAAATAAATACCTTCTGAACGACACAGTACCAAAAACTATTTTTTTTCTTCTGAAAGTACCATAACTCGAGAGTATCGTTTTAAATTTTCGCAAAAAAGTATCGAAAATTGAAAAAGTTATACATTTTTCAGTAGAAAAATTCACTGGGTCATCGATTAGAGCATATTTTTTTAACGTTAATCGTTCAAAGTTGTGACTATCGTGATAGACTAGTCAGGTGTGATTATTACGGGTTAATTCAGAGTCAATTTATTCGTCAAGGACAACTTATGACATTCGCTGGATCGCTGCAAGTAGCGTCTTCGAGGTTCTCGTTGCAGCATCTCGCAGCGAATTCGGTCAACGTTTTGATCGCTTGTTCCTTATTTCCTTTCGGAGCTCTCGGCATGCGCTCAACGATCTCCTTGTAGAGGTCCTCGATCTCAGCTTCGCTCATTCCCATGCCAAGATCGTCTCCGCTCATCTACGGTCATTGCAAACAAGAATTATTCAAAAATCAACTGTAATTGTCATGATTACGTAAACCCGAAACGTACCGGAGGTGAAAATCGCGGCCTCGGAGGATCGTCATCGGCCTTGATGTATCGTTTGAACCTCGAGAATCCAACGTCTCGTTTATCCCTGACTCCGTCGCTGATGCAGTACTGCAGCCACGTGTTGCGGACTTTGTTCTTGCAGTTTATGTTCTCCGATTCAGCGTTTTTGAGGTGACAAAAAATGACCGTAAGAACCAAGAGAGCCGCGAGACGCGGCCTCCCCGTCCCTCCGAGGCGGTGACCTGCGGAAAACATCGCCTATGTGCTGCGCAGGGTTCGGTAAGAAATTCGAAACTGATCAAACCCCTCGAAGCTCTGCTCAATTTATCCCGATCACCTTATCGAGGACGTGTCATAAGCACCTTAGCCGACCTGGTCGCCACTAGCGAGACGTGGACACGTGCGAATTGTTATATACACCCAACACGCCGGAAAAATTTCCGCGAGATACCAGCTCCTCGAGCCACGCGCTGCAGCACCATTCCATAGATGGCCTATTTTCAGTCATGTATCTGAGGTAAACGCCCAGGTTTCTGACTCCTTGAACCTTTTTCTCGGAAATGACTCGAGATTAGACTGACACAATATTTTTTTGATGAAAGAATTCAAATTATTTAATTCTCAATCATTTATTTTTCATTATTTCAGTAATTTCCTCGGTTATTTCTGAATGTATATAATGTCAGAAGCCGGGGTGTTTACCTTATCTGCGATTTTGGCAGACTGAGACGATACGAAGATCTGAAGAAACGATGGGATAATTTATAGTTTCTGTGTCAGGGGTCGTTGATTGGTTTCTTGTTTTGCAGCTAGTCTCACGTTCGAGCGACGCATGGCATGTTAAAATTCGTGTCGAAACGATAATCAATATCGAATACCTCTCATTGCACGAGGTGAAAAAAATTCCAAAGCAAAGGATAGCGATGCGGTGCAGCAGCTGGAATGAAAACATAACGATGATGCAATATTCCTCTGGTGCACGTTCGAGCTGCAGTTTGTAACGAACGAGGTGTTCTCTTTCTTGGAATATATTTCTTGAGAATGTCCCAGTTCTTGTCAGATGCATAAATAATACACGAGTCAATGATACGTGTCGTCGTTTGAAAACATCGTTTCAGATCGAGTATTATATATTTTTTTAATGTAATATATATGATTATTTTCACAATTTGTTTACATATACACACCGTTACATCCTCTGCACGCGGGTTATTTCAAGTTTACTCATATTCAACTCTTAATCGTTTTAATCATTTTGCGTAAGTAATAAGAACTAATTAGAGCAATTAGATTTTTTATTTTGGTTCAACGATTCAAGAAATTCGTAGCAAAAAATGTGAATACATTAAATAACGATACTATTCACTTAATAATTGCGATATGAGATTGCTTACGTTTGTAGATATGCAACGTTGTAATATAATCGAGTATATATTTCATTGAGTAAAAAAATCGTTAAAATTAATCTCACAACTACGTGTTTTGACAATCTTGTTTACCTACTGTACCTATAGATAATATTTCTGAGAAACGCGTAAATTATATCGTCAATGTCGAAGTGTCTGAAATACACGTCATATTTTGTCAAAATCATTAAATTGCCACGAGATAAACTTTGACCGCATATCACCCCCGGTTTCTGCGTGATATATCATATCATATCATATATAATCTAATTCCGACCACGTTATTTGCTAGATTATTATTTCAACTACATGTTAGACATAATACATTATCAATATGACCGATGTGCGTATGAAATGATCTCTGCCACATTGCACACATGCGATTATCGCATGGAAAAATATAAATTCTCATCAAACCCCTGCACTTGAGCCATGCGTGTGACCCCTCGCGAAAAATATAATCAAGCTATCAAAAATCATCACGTTATCGCAAACTAATGAATCTACTAATTCGAATATCATAACTACGACAGTGTGTTGATTCTATTTGTTTTATTATTGCTCTCTAAGACTGTAAGGATCGTAATAATATTTTTTCACAGTTGACTCTGATCGTCTCTCCTATCAACTGAAAAATTTATACATTATAGATTAGATATCAGAATGTTAAAAAGTAAAAAAAAAAACGTTGATAGAGTAATTCCGAAGCCGGATAAAGTTTGTCAAATTTTACAGTCTCTCATATATCGTCCCTCCTATCAACAGAAAAAATTTTACGTCATAGATCATGGATCAGAATATAGAAAGAATATTTGAAAAAAAATAGATACAAACTGTCAACGTCAAATTGACGTGTCAATCGAATTAATACAAATCAATCAAAATTAATGCGAATTAACATGAATTAAATGAATTATTTCGAACTGATAAGAATTTAAAAAAAATTGAATCAATTGGATTAGGCAAAATGGACGAAGATTATTTTGAAGTAATCGAAACTAATGTGAATTTAGACGGATTGAATGAATTATCCATGAATCGAAAAGAATTGGAAATTTTTTAAATAAAACTAACGAAATTAGATTCTATTGATTCAGATTAGGCAAAATTAACGAAAATTATTCCGAATTAATCGGAATTAACTTGGATCATGGGGTTTGATTTAGTCTCGGAAACATCGCAAATCAATTTGAACTACACGTTGCAGGTATTATTACAAATTTATTGAGAATTGAAGAATTAATTCGAATCAAACAAAATTAATTCGAATCACAAGGAAATAATGCCAATTATAGTGCGTTAAATTAGATTGCAAATATTAATGCGAATTGATTCAAATGAAAAAAAAATTGACGTGTCAAGCCCGGATTGAATTATCTCTCCCTCAATAGAAATAACAGTTTAAAACTGTTTATCGGGAGATTCCGGAGCCAGATCAAGTTTCTCAATCGCTTTGACCTAAAAAAATACGTTGGATCAGCAAAATTATCATTAATGTATAAACAATAAACAAATCCTCGATAATCGAGTTTCTAGCGATCGGAAAAATAAATTTCAAACATCAGCAAAGACCCTCGCCGTCTGACAATTGTCAGCGGTCTGCAGCAGGTGCATCGTGCGTACGTCAAATACATTCGAATTTAGACGAATGACGGAGCGGCGGGGGTGTCGATTCACTGTCCGCTAACTGCTAAGTGGCGTCGCTCCTTGTCATGCGGTCAACTTCGGAACTATCGTCTGACACGTATGCTCTCCGAAATCATTGAATCAGTGTTTAAATGCTGTCCTTTTTTTACCGTCTAATTATTATTTCGTAGTGTTAATTTTAAACGAGTTAAATAAAAAAACCGGCGATTATTCGCATCGCGATCTATCGACACCCGTCCACTGTCAACGAGGAGGCGAGACAACCGTAAGTACCTTCCGCCTTACTTCGCTCCGAACATAACCTAAAAACCGTCTTTATAACATATCGAATTTTTTCGCGTCGAATAAAAACCGGCGACGATATAAAGCCGCGTTTTTTATAATTAAGGTCAGGAAAGATGAGCAGCATCGCCGAGCAGCCATGCTACACTCTTATAAACGTGCCGACGGACTCGGAGCCGATAAACGAGCTCCAGCTGAAACTCGATTTGGAGAAGGGTGACGTCAAGATCAAAATCGAGGCCCTTAAAAGAACCATCCACATGATTCTTAGCGGCGAGAGACTCCCGGGTCTCCTGATGACCATCATCAGGTTCGTCCTGCCGCTGCAGGATCACGCGGTTAAAAAACTTCTCCTGATATTCTGGGAAATTGTACCGAAAACCTCGCCCGACGGAAAACTGCTACAGGAGATGATCCTGGTCTGCGACGCTTACAGAAAGGACCTTCAACACCCCAACGAGTTTGTCAGAGGATCGACTCTCAGGTTCGTTGCCGATATTCGATAAGAAATTGCAAATATTGTTGATTTGTTGTATTTTTCGCAGATTTCTATGCAAACTGAAGGAGCCGGAGCTCCTGGAGCCCCTGATGCCGGCGATAACGGCTTGCCTCGAGCACCGACATTCCTACGTCAGAAGAAACGCGGTTTTAGCCATATTCACAATCTATAGAAACTTCGAGTTCCTTATTCCAGACGCACCGGAGTTAATAGCGAAATACTTGGAAGGAGAGCAAGACATGTCTTGCAGGAGAAACGCATTCCTTATGCTCCTTCACGCAGATCAGAGCAGAGCCCTTGCCTATCTCTCCGCTTGCCTGGACCAGGTTCCGAGCTTCGGAGACATACTGCAGCTCGTTATCGTCGAGCTGATTTACAAGGTGAAACTCCGCTCCTGATCGACTCGGGATTTTTCAAAATTCGGCTAAACTTTCAATCTTCTTTCCCTCAGGTCTGCCATGCCAATCCCTCGGAAAGGGCTCGATTCATTCGCTGCATCTACAGTCTCTTGAATTCCCCGAGCGCTGCGGTTCGGTACGAAGCTGCTGGCACCCTCGTCACTCTGTCCAGTGCCCCGACGGCCATAAGAGCAGCTGCGGCTTCTTACGTCGAGCTGGTCGTTAAAGAGAGCGACAATAACGTGAAATTAATCGTCCTCGATAGATTGATAGCCATGAAGGACAGTCCCACACACGAAAGAGTCCTGCAGGATCTTGTGATGGACGTTCTCAGAGTTTTGGGTACAATATCGGGACGGGCTCAAAATTCCGATCGATTATGCGCCGAAAGGGCGTAATTCTGAATAAAAAGTACCGAAATAAGAGTTTGGGACGATTTCAATGAATGTTTGCTGGAAAAAACCGTGCAAAACATTATTTCGGTACTTTTAAATTCGGAATTTTGAGCCGGTCCGACAATATCGAATCATATTTAAAAATGTCGAACATTCGTACTAATTGAAAGATTCTTTCGTTTTCAGGATCTCCCGCCTATGAAGTAAGGACGAAGACGCTGGCTCTGGCCATGGACCTGGTCTCGAATCGTACGATCGAAGAAATGGTTCAGCTTCTGAAGAAGGAAGTGACTAGGACCGCTGGCGGAGAGCACGAGGACGCCGGGAGGTATAGGCGGCTTTTAGTTCGAACCCTGCACTCGTGTTCGATCAAATTCCCAGACGTAGCTGCAACAGTTATTCCAGTCCTGACGGACTTTCTGTCCGAAAATAACGAGGCTGCTGCCACAGACGTTCTCATCTTTGTTCGGGAGGCCATACAGCGGTTTGAGAACCTCAGGCCTCTGATTATAGAGAAGCTGCTAGAGGTGAGAAAACTTTCGGCTCAAATATTTGTCTCATTTTAACGATTTTTCAATATTCTCTCAGGTTTTCCCACAAATTCGTTCCGTCAAAGTGCATAGAGCAGCGCTTTGGATACTCGGGGAGTACGCCACTTCCAAGGAAGATATCGAAGCAGTCATGAGCCGCATCAGGGCCACCCTGGGCGAGCTGCCTTTGGTTGAGGCAGAAAATAAGAGAGCTGCGGGCGACAAGCCCCCAGAAGAGGATGCGGCGGCTTCAACAGCTGCGCCGGCTCAGCTCGTCACTTCCGACGGCACTTACGCGAGCCAGAGCGCCTTCAGCGCGACTTCTGCTGGTCAGTTTCTGTCTGAAATCTTATAATTTCGAATATACGACTTTTTAAACTGATTTTCACGATTTCCCACAGGTAAAAAGGAGGAAAAACGTCCGGCGCTGGTCCAGTACATGATGGACGGTGACTTTTTCATCGGAGCATCGCTCGCCACGACCTTGGCCAAGCTCGTACTGCGCTTCAAGGGTCTAGAAAGCGACCCAAAAAAGAGCAACAGAATGCAAGCCGAAGCGATGCTCGTTATGTCCAGTGTCTTGCAATTGGGCCGCTCCGGGCTTCCCACCAAGGCAATGACTCACGACGACGCAGAGAGACTCACCGTCTGTCTGAGATCTCTGGCCTGTCCAACGCCGATGATACAGACCGTGTTCACAGAAGGCTGCAGGGATGCTTTGGGCAGAATGTTCGCCGCAAAGGCAGAAGAGGACTCGCAGACTCAAAAGGTGACGAGTTCGCCTATAATTCGATGTTACGTGTTCACTAATCAGTTATTTTTCGATCCCGATCTAAAATAGGCAAAAGAAAAGCCAGGCAGTATCGTGCAGGTCGACGACGCCATCCAGTTTCTACAACTCAGTCGGAACTCTGACCTCACCGGAGGCGCGGGTGACGTGTTTGAACAGAGTCTGAGCGTAGCGGTGGCGGGACGACCTGGTAAAACTCGTCTATTTGACGAACCATGCTTTACGATTCCTTGGCTAACTTAGAAATTGATGTTTCAGGAGCGGCTGGAGATGCGCCAGCCCCGAGTGCCCTGAGCAAAGTAACACAGCTGACCGGGTTCTCGGATCCCGTATACGCAGAGGCTCTGGTCCACGTGAACCAGTACGACATCGTTTTAGACGTTCTTGTCGTAAACCAGACGGAAGATACGCTGCAAAATTGTACATTGGAACTCGCGACCATGGGCGATCTAAAACTCGTCGAAAGACCACAGCCGATCGTGCTCGCACCCAGAGACTTTGCCAGCATCAAGGCCAACGTCAAGGTCGCTTCTACGGAGAACGGAATCATTTTTGGAAACATCGGTGAGGAATCGTCGACCTTGTTTTTGGAACAAGACTCTGTACTGGATTCTAATTCCTCATTGTTTCAGTTTACGACATTTCTGGCGCCGGTTCGGACAGGAGCGTCGTTGTCCTGAACGACATTCACATAGACATAATGGACTATATAGTACCAGCGACCTGTACAGACAGCGAATTCCGTAGAATGTGGTCAGAGTTTGAATGGGAGAACAAAGTATCAGTGAACACCACTCTCTCGGACCTTAGAGAGTACCTTGCTCATTTGTTGAAATCGACAAACATGCGGTGTCTGACTCCAGAGAAGGTATACATCGCTTCTGTTATCGAATTTTATTCATTTCTAATCATTCTTATTCCGATACAGGCGCTTTCCGGACAGTGTGGATTCATGGCTGCGAACATGTACGCGAAATCGATATTCGGGGAGGATGCTTTGGCCAATTTGTCGATCGAGAAACCGATGCACAAACAGGACGCTCCTGTGGTCGGCCACATACGTATCAGAGCCAAGAGTCAAGGAATGGCTTTGTCTTTGGGCGATAAGATCAACTCTACGCAGAAGGGGCCTCAGAGTAAACTGGTACAGGCCGCCTGAGCGTAGTTATTTAATTTAATTGATCGATTATTGAACCGTCAGCTATTCACTACTAAATAGATTCGTTAGAATCTGCGAGAACAACGCCTAATGGAACTTAACGGGAAAAACTCTTCACTGAGGGTGATGAGGGTATCTAGTGAATTACTGAGAACCTTTTTTCCATCCCAAATAAACAATGGCGTTACGTATTAATCCGTGAGCTTCTACCGTTTCTTAACAACCACTTGTTAATATATTATTATACATACTATCATATTATTATCTGAATAATGAAAATGAAATTGAAGCGTCGTAGAGCGCGATAAGAAAAAAAAAAATTGATTATCACAAAACGAAACATTGTAGAAATGGATTTATTCATTTTTTTAAATATTTTTCCTTCACCAGGGTAGTCCTAAGTATGTATATCTGTTTTTTTTAATCTTTTTTTTTGTTTAGGCAGGAAACAAAATCCATTACACGATATACAAAATATAAACAAACACATTACTGACAATGAGCAATGTAAGATGATCGTATAAGGAAAATAAAGAAGAGATTATGGTATTAACATCAAAGTCTCCGTTTCTTCGTCCAAAAAATAGTGTAAAAAACCGTTCAAAGCTTCGAGCTGATATTCTCAAAGCCAGCCTCCACCTCTCCTCGGTGATCTTGAGGTCGCGAATCTCGGTGACCTAGGGGCGTCTTTGACGAGTCTTCGTTTGTCGTCAGCGGTTTGTCGACCCAATTCTGGGGTCACCGGGGTCACAGAAACTTCTGGTAATTTTCTCTGGCTACTTTCAGAAGACGATGACGTCTGTTGACGCGACGCAGATGCAGTCCCGGGTTTCTTCCTCTCTATAATCCTCGGTGGGGATGATCTAGCCGCTGGAACAACTCGTGCAGGGCTTCTTTTAGGCTTTCTCGGCTTCTCCTGTCTCTCGTCGACGTATCCCACAGCAGCTGGTGGCTTCGCCTAATTGGGGAATGAAAAAAAAAAACGTTTTCAATCTGTTCATTATCGTGCTATTTTTTGAGGGGCTATTTATGCACATCCGGAGCAGATATTATAAGAGGTGATTGTAAGGAATTCTAGAGTCTTTGGAATCATTTTTAGGCGATTTTATGGGACTCCGAGCGATGTTGAGCAATTTTTATACGAAGCTTTAAATTGGAATGAACGTAGTCTCGTGATTTCAACAATTGAATAGCCAGTCCTTCGATTTTCGCGGTTTTTGAATTTCACAAATTCAATTAGAAAATAAAAAAATGCATAAATTTTGTTCATTTCTTGCTCGTTCAAATTGTGTCTCTTACGCTCGGCTCAGGAGTTGGTCCTTTTTCGACTTCCTTTTCGTCGATGTCTTTGAGAACGTGGAGGAGGCTGGATGCGGTGGTTTCCGGTAGACGAACAGGGCTAACCGGAGGCAGCGGACTTCTGTTAGCCAGTCTTTGGGCTTCGGCCATGGCTCGTTTGAGACTCTTCTGGCTTTGGATGGACGCGTGGCTGGTGCTCTTGCCGATTTGGGAGCTTTGAACCGCTCGACTTACGACCTGAAACAATTTCAATTAATTGAATAATCAAACTCAAGTAGCAGTAAACTTTCCCAATATTAAAAAAGAATATAGATATAAATTAGATCGTGTCTTCAGGTCAGTTTGAAAGCAGACACAAATGCTCGAATCGCTATAGATAAATGATGATGAATTGAAGAAATTTCTTTGAAATTATGGAACAATTTTCCTCTGGTATTGAATTACCTGGCTCCAGCGATGACTCGCGGACCTGAGAACCGCGAGGCGCGCAACTCGCTTCCACCGGGCCGCGGCATCTTCTCCATCCGGTGGCTGTTGAAGAGCTTGTTCCTCGATAGCTTCCTCTTCGGCTAGACCAGCGATCGGTCCTAGCACCTGGAAGTCTTTCATCAATCGTCTCTCCCATACCTTCATTTTTTTACCCGGACCAGCTGGAGAGAATAGATCGAGACAGAAAAAAAAAATAATTGAGAGAGTTTTTTACAGTAATTTGATCCGTTAATCAACTGATTGTTGCACTACTGAACGAGAACAGTATTCAGCTAAGGCCATTCCGATTTGGATACAAAGCTACGGTATAAACAGTCCGCGGAACCAGCAGAAGCAGTTTATACAATCAGTCAATCAGGTAATGGAATCAAGGTATACATACACGTATGTGTAATTTGCTAGAGGTGTGAAAATACTTGCGTGTCTGCACAAACTTTTATGATCAAACAAAATGCAGACCCAGCTCTTAGGGTTTCTGAGTTGAGCTAAACGATCGAATCAAATTAAGGCAGTCGCACTATCCCTGAACAATCCTATCAGGAAAAAAATAAATTCACATGCAAAAAGAGCCCTGAAAAAGTTCGAGAGGATGAATCCTGCAGCCATTGGAATCGTCATCAGACCCCGATTAGTATTTCTATGAAAGAAGATCATGGGCCCATTGTCCATTATCGTTTGTGTCGAAACCAATAAAGCAGCATGAAACTGAACTCAGACAACATTTGAACGTCAAAAAGTGCTGCATAGTCATTTTCCTATTGATTCGATTCCAAATGACAATTTTATCCGGATCATGACCACTCACTTCCTCCTTTGGTATCGCATCCGGATATATCCATTCCGTTTCTGCCTAGTATATCGAGGAGTTCACATCGCCACGAAGATATATCGGTCTTCAGCTCGTGGACATCGTCTTCGGTCACTGGTTCCATTACCTGGTGACAATGATCCGCGACCACGTAACGCCAGACAAGAGCTCTCATCACGCCTCCGTACCTAGACGTATCGGTACAGTGTTTTTTTTTTGTTGTCTTTTTTCTGTCTTTCCATCTCGTCAATGTTACCTATGCTCCTGGACGCGTCTTCGCACGCTGCACCTCCGGCTCGGGTCCTTCTTCCGGACGCCGCACAGTCTGAGGAACAGTTTTGGAGGTGGTATCAGATTGAATGGCGGTGGCAGGGTTCCTCCCTCCTCGAAGTAACTCATCCACAGTTTTGTTCTGGCAAATTTCCATTCGGTGTCTGAGTGTTCCTGGAGGAGTTTTGGGATCAGCAAATAGGAATTCTTGTGAATTGTTGACAAATGAGGATGAAGAGCGACGTACCACGATCAGGGTGTAGCTGTTGCTCATCATTGCGATCAGCAGATTCAACAGGACGATTACATTTATGACGGAATACGATCCGAACATCAAAAGCCCCCAGAATCGAGTGTACGATTTGATACCTAGGGAACGTTGGAAGAGAGCGTGAAATCAAATCCTGATGAGAAAACTTTCGGTCTTTCATCCAACGCCGGACTTTTACCTGTTAGCTCGAAAGTATCGATCCCTACGCCCCCGAAACTCGCCCAAAACAGACTTTGGCACGATTCGAATACGGTGCTGAATCTGTAACGCAAAGAAAAAGAAAAAGTTCGTTTTTCGAGGAAATCTCTTTGAAAAAAAAAAGAAAGGACGCTAGAATTCACCTCCGCCACCGGAGACAGGCGTCGCCCTCTTCTTCCCAGTCCGGTGTGATGTCCGTGGCGCCGTAGCACTTCCGTCTCTCCAGTTCAGCGAAGTACCAAAGTAGCTGATTGAGGCCGCAGGCGAAGGCGAAGAGGACCAGAGTGTATATGAAGAAGAATTTAACGATGTCGATGACCATTCTGCCGAGGGAAATCTAGTCAAAGGATGAAACAGAGCTGATGAAGAATCAGACGGAATTTTGGACAGCCTCTCGCAGTACCTGAAGCGGGCCGAGGTGCGGATCGATGCTGAAAAGATGGACGAGTTTGAGAGCGCTGAATATATTCGCCGCGGAGAAGAGGCCCTCGGCTATCAGCTGGGGGTCAAAGTCAGGCCATTTTTCACGTGGAATAGTCGCGGTTGCCGGGTTCTCGCGAATTTCCGCAGTCTGCTGAACGAACGCGGCGATTCTGAGAATCGCTGTGGCCACGTAAAGCGAGTTCCTCGTGAAATCGATAAAGTTCCAAAGGTCCCTCAGGTAGTTTCGGAGCCCGTCGATCCAGACCTCCCTCGTCTCCTGCCAGACGAACCCGAGGACGTAGACCAGGACGATGCACTCGAGCACCGAGGGACCTACGCCGCGCTGGCGAAGCAGCGACGCTTCAAGGTCGCGGCGGGCTTCCTCGCCCCCGAGTAACCGCACGGCCTCCACTTCCGCCCGCTGCGATACGAGGATGAGAATACCTGCGGGAGAGATTATCGCGTGAATTCAGGGCTCTTTGAAAACCTTCCGCGATCCACTGACCCAGGAAGAAGAGGTAGGACGCAGCGTGCACGAGGAACTTGACGAACGGATTCCGCATCTGGCGACCGAGCCGGGACTCCGGCGCCAGAAGGTAGAGGACGCAGTGCACGGGGAAGAGGATGGCGGTTCTGACTATCATCCAGACACGTTTCCCCGTCGACATCCGGCGGAAGCCAGGAACCCCTTCGTACCAGATGGCCGCGAGGAGTTGCTGCACGTGGGGATGAGCCACGAACCGCTTCTGCTTGTATCGAATGGCTGTTTCGAGACGAGGCAGAGTCTTGGTGGTCGTGGCCTCTTCGACCTCGTCCGGATCGTGGTCCAGGATGGTGGCCAGTTCCGAAGTGCTCCTGGCCTGCTGGAGCAGCTCCACTGCGAACCTGCAAGACGCATCGTTACGTTCGAGGGTCTCAATCTTCCCCGTCAATCTCTCCTACCGTTCGACCTGACGTCGGAGCTTTATGTACTCGGCCCTGGACTCGGGCTCAGCAATCGCCAGTTGCCTGAGTTCCCAGCTGAGCTGGAACGCCGTCATCAGAGGATCGGGGGAGCTGAGGGCGATCAGACATGGGCTGGACAGCGCGCGGTACTCGGCTATCCTGGTGGACGACAGCCGGAGCGGATCCCCGGTCGCGGCCCTGAGGCAGTCCGGACATCCGCATCGCACGTCGTGCGGCATCGGCAAAGTAGCTCCTCGATCCAGGAGGAGCTTCAGGATCTCGTAGTTGTCGCGTTGGGCGGCTAGAATCAGAGGCGTTGTTCCAGGGGGAAATTTAGCCACTGCTGGATCGACTCTCTGCCAGCTGTGGATCACCTCGTCCTCTTCTACAGAACGCTCGTCTTTATTCGGTTTGGGAGTATCAGACTTCTTCAGGGTCGCCTGGTCGTCTCCTGATCGCAGGAGCTCCTCGTGCTCCAGGAGGAGCTCCACCGCCTCTACGAACTCACGGTCGATAGCGTGCAACAGTGCGTCTCTCGTCTCTACTCCCATTATTATCAGCAATTCTACCATCTCGAGATTCTCGGATTCGATCGACAACGTCAGGGCTCCCCGACCCAGACTGTCCACGCAGTTCACGTCCATGGGTTTCACTTGCTATGGACACATGAATTTCTTTCTCATTATAGGAAAATTACATGAAGCATTGGTCGCAGATGCGGGATGGTAGTTTTGAAGAAAACATGCAGTCAAGTTCGAGGCGGGAAAAGAATATTTGAACCTCGCTGATTGTCTAGAGTCGACACAAAAGAAACAGACACGTGGAAAATCTATGAACCATGATCATTCCAACAATTTTTAATATTTTGAGGAAAAATTCGAAGACAGATTCGGGAAACAATCATCGAATAATTGTGATCGATACTTCTTGCAGTTTCATTGATAAATTTTCATGGTGGCGACAATCTTGTTGAAATGAAATTTCCTGTCAAAAATGCATTATATTGTTCTCATCTCTTTTTGAACAAAATGAAAATCCAAATAATGTCAAGTGGTTCCCAGTGCGTGAAAAAATGAAAGCAAGAAATTCTTGACCTAGATTTTAACAAGTGTGATTCTGATTGTGTTTTTGAAATGATAGAATTTAATTTGACGCTAGGATACAAGATACTCGATGATACCATCTATTATTCAAATATTCCCTGTGGATCAGTGGAATTCCTTGACTATTCCGGGTTTTCCAACCCAGTCGAAAAAAATCTAAATACCAGATTCCCTCGACGTTGAATATTCCTGCTAAATGAATCAACTCTCTATTCCTGAAATTTATGAAATCACAGAATAATCCGATGACCAATCCGATTCGAATAAATCGCAGTCGTACCCGTGACCGAGCAGGATTACTGGCGGCCTGCAAAATCCTGCGAACGTTCGGCAGATCCCCTCGTTCAACGGCAAGGAGGTACTTCTTTTCCTCAAGGATGAGGGAGCGTGGTAAATTGACGACGTACTCGTCACTCCTATCCTGGTTGGTTCTGCCGGTTTCTAATTCTTTCACAATCGTATCCTTCGTTATTCGCGTCATTTTTTATATATACTCGTCTGTACCACACAATTGTTTACGTAAATCACGGATTAGGTGAGTTGGGAAAGCTCCCCATTGCGTCAACCGCGATCTCGGAGACGGAGAAGCGACTCGACGCCTGGATTGAGGGTGGCTTGCTTTATAGGGATGCGGCACCGATCGGAATTCAATTAGCCAAGCTTAACCAAGACCTTTCGCGACGTCAACCCAACAATACCGTCGCTCGTGTTAACGGTAAACGGGGGTGCTAATTCGTTTACGTCTCGATATCTCGTTACCGAGTGGCTTGTTACGTAACCGACTGACCCGCGCTTGTTTATTCCGCAAAAAGCTGGTTTTCTGTATAAGTTTTACAACGACTCGCGTGCACACAATATTCTTCATCCCCCAATCTTCTTATTCCAATTGTCAACAACGACGCGATCGGAGTCTCGCAGACGCTTTTGGGACTCGATAGTCATCGATAAATACGAGGGGAACGAATAAAGCAACGTAATGGAGTTTAATCCTCTCTGAGGACTCCCAGGGTCTACGGCTTTATCCCTTCTTCTTTCACGTTCGATTCGTTCGGGCACCAGGTCCGAGATTTCCGTTATCATATTCGACCATCGCCTGTTGACCGTCGATGGGAAAAAGCTTTCATCTACGCAGTTATACAGAAATGTAAAAGATCATCGGGTGAGAGCGAAATGGACACGGGACAGTCTAACGAAAGTGAAAGACAGCGTAAGAAGTATGAAAGCGAGTAGCTATCGGTGTAAAAAATTATTGTGAATTTACTGCACATCAACTACACGAAAGTCTTTCAGAATTACAAATTTAGCATAGATATAAGTGAATCGCTATGGACGTTCTTTGAATTTACGAACAACTTTTCAGTTTTGCAAAAATACGAAATTGTATAAATTCATCGTATTTGCAGATTGATTTGACTAAAATGTTAAGTGATTTCATGATTTCTGTATGTAAATGAATTTTCCAAAACGTTGTTGGGAAAACCTTACGAGGTCAGAAACTGTTACTATTTTCGATTCAAGGATAGATTTTTTTCTTCAAGAACGATAGGATGCCTTTTAAAAGCTGTAAAACGGCTCAGACTGTCAGCAACTGCTTCAGAGGTGATAAACTCCGTATAATTATCTTGATTCGGAGGTTTCGGGGGCGCGAGGCACCTGTTACACCGTCACCCTCGTGGCGTCGTTGCCTGTTGGTCGAGGCAGACGTTCGCTGGGGAGGGTTGGAGGTGGTTGATGAAATGAAAAAAAATCGAAGAATTAGGTTTTCCAAGTGGAGTTTGCCCTCACAGACGCTGGCTGCTCCGCCGCAGCTTAACCGTGTGGGTGAGGGTAGTGTGTTTGCCAAAAGACTTCGCCCCCGCGGCTATCTGGCCGGGTGGTGTTTGCACAGTGCCTCTGTTCGGGCTGCGTCACCATCTCTGACCGCTAACCCCTTTCCGCCCGTCCTCGGACTCCGCTAGGATTCATCATTGAACCGCGGTTGACCGCTCTTCTGCCCTTCTTTGGGAATCGCTGGACCTCTGGGATGTTTTATTCTTGCGAATTTGGTATCGAAAGCGGGCCTCATATTCGAGGGTAATATTGGGCCGCTTATCATATAGAATGAATAAAGATAAAAAACGATCGAACAAAGAATGATAAAGGGCGACGTCGCGGGATATACCCTCCCGTGCAATTATTGACTCGAGGAAGAGGGGTTGGAAAATTTTAACGAAAGACGTTGAAAAGAAAGACGCGGGCTATGAAATATCGTCGGAGGATGACGTCGACGGTTTTCAGAGAAAACCTTGGGTATATCTAAAGTTAAGCCATTAAGCGAACGAAATGTTAGCCAGGGACGAACTGTGTTCATCTCACCGTTTTCCGCCAACGCGATACTTTTTTTAATGCTAGTTACAGAACCGCGGATAATACCTGCAGGTATGTATGTGTACCTACACCAACGTCGTTAGAGTTTCGAAAAGTCATCAAAGCGCCACAACTTCTCAGAGCCGGCTTAGGGGTTTTTTTCAATCCCACGGACTCGGAGCCTGATACAATTAAACATGATATAATTAATTGACGTTCTACCGTCTTTTGCGAACGGAAATTAAAAAGCGATTCGATTGTCGCCCTTTTTGCAGTCGCAGTCTCCATAACGCACGGGATAGAACTTCTTTCTTGATTATCGTTTAATTTCCTTCTATTCAAATCCTGTGCGTTACAAATTGCCGATTAATCGGCGTGTCCGTGCATAGGTGAAAGCGACGAGGTGTGAGTACTGAGTACCGTTTGTTTCGATGATCGAGTGAAAAGACGTTCATGGCTTGGCACGAACTTGGTACCGGACAAAAAATACTTCCGGTCCCCTTCCCCGACGTCTTTTCAACCTCGACACTGTTATATCAGGACCTCACGCCGCCTCGAATTGCTCAGTTGCTCGTGAAACGATTACCCGAGGATCTTTACACACCTGGCCTTGACTTTGAGTAAAGAAAAGTTATCGTCATGATCTGTTCCCATCGCGTCAGACTCGTGCTACTCTTCGTGACCGCTATCACAGTCCTGGCTCACGGAAGGACAGCGAAACGTGTCAGCAGAAAACCTCCGATCAGTTTCAAATACTCCGCCGAAGACCAGGATGTGGCTGCTACGAAGCACGGAGGCGGGGGAGGTAACGTAACGTTAAAAAAACGGATTAGGGAGATTTGACAATTACGATTATTGTAACAGGTGGAGGAAAGCACCACGAGGAAGGGGGTGGAAAGAAGCACGAGGAGGAGCACCACGCGTCCGAGGGAGAGAAGGGAGACAAGGTATGACGAGAATACGTCCTCTTTTTCAACCTCGGAAGTTTTACTTGAAAGAAATAAAGCCGGATTCGATTGAAAACGGATGTCGATGCCTGACGGTCCACGCGGTAAGGCGTGTCGTGTACATATTCGACAGGTGACGTTAGACCCGTATTATTGTGCGGGGAAGCGAATTCCTCGAGACTTTTCGAGCTCCCTCCTCATTCCTAGTTCAAAGAACCGTGTATAAAACAAAAGGGCAGTTCGTCTTTATCTACGAAGACAAGGGAGGAGGCACCCCCCCGTCCCTCGGGTACTCAGGGCGCGGAGGCGTCGGGTACGTCAAAGACGTACTTAGGCGGATGAACATATGTTAAAGTAACGCGAGAAGATAGATGCTCCGAGAATGTTCCTCGCACACGGTAAGATACACGCGTTATTTGCTTGTCAATTTTCCTTTTGCCGCAGGGATACAAAGGCTTCCACGAGTTTGACAAGGGTGAAAAAGGCCACCACGACAAGGAGGGACACAAGCATCATTACGGAAAGAAGGGCGGACACGAGGGCAAGAAGCACGAGGAGGGTGGACACTACGGGGAGCATCATCACGGCGAGAAAGGTGAAAAAGGTGCGAAATTCGGAGAGGATGGAAAACACCACAAGGGCCACAGCACCAAGGGCGAGCACAATATATTCAAAAAGGTCGGTAATTCGGACAATAAATACACGAGAGGACTTTTTTTTATAACAAACAAAAATCTGCAGGACGAATACGAAAAAAAACAGGACTTCTACGACGAGTTCCACGAGGGTGGTGACCACGAGAAGCACGGGGGACACCACCACAAGCACGAGGAGAAAAAGGGCGGTCACCACAAGCAGGGACATCACGAGGGAGCCCACCACGAGGATCACCATGGGAAGAAGAAGGAGCACGAGAAGGGACACCATCACGACGATCACAAGGGACACAAGGAGGCTGAGGGTCACGACACCAAGCATCACCACGAGTCTAAGCACGGGAAGAAGAGCGGTCATGAAGGCGGGAAAAAATGGGCCTACAAGAAAGGTCACTGATGAGGACGTCGGGACATTTTACACACCTTGTTCCGAATCATCTGAATGAATTTATGTTATGTTCGTAGAAATTAATTAGGATAAGCTACAACCCTGATGTACCTGTGACATAAAATTTATTATCTACAGATGTGTGGTTCTTATTCATTGTCCTGTGAATATGATATTTAGATCGATTGATAACTGGATTACTTATCAGGCACTTTGTCCGTTCAGGTTTTAGATTAATACTGTAGATCGCGGAGAGCACTGCCCTGTGGACAGAAAGCGATATCCTATCCTACCAGAAATTGGAGTTAATAAAAAAGTGCAACGGTCACGGATCGAGTGACGCCAAATTGTCTGACACAAGGAGCAGCTATAGTCACGGTCTGATGAAAAATCACACTGACACTCGACGCGTTCGAGTAGAAATTAGAAACATCGATAATTCAATATTGCGACAATTTGACGCCGTTGAAAGTTTCCCCTGCTCTCAATATATTTCTAGAATCTATATAATATAATTGCAGTGGTCTTCATCCTCCGAGTTTGACCATTTTTTTTTTTTTTAACGAATGCAGTAGGATTTCAACCTTCTCGTAATCAGCTTGGGTACAGGGGTTCAAAACTTTCCAGCTGCTCCTCCGATATTCAACTAACGACCACCCACCTGAAGCAAATATAATCGCACAACCCCATTAGAATAATACACGTGCCAACGTGTGTAGGAAATTATACTCGACTTGGACTCACATGTGTGAATGCTTATACACAGGGTGGTACTACGTTCAGTTATGATCATAATTTAGCTGAACTGGATCACAGTCCTAGATGCCCAAAACTTTGCACATAAATGATTCACAAATATCCTGGAATATCGCTTGCATGGATTATTATGCAATTCTTTTGAATCAGCTGCGCGAAAATGTTCATAATTTTATCCGAAAAATAATTGATGTTCAACTTCAGACTGTTTTTTTGTTGAATGGTTTCATATTTTACTTCGAGAAACATCAATAGCCAATATCTACTGCAGTGCATTTTCTTGATTCGAAAAATTATTCAAAATTGACTTTACTTAGACAGAATGATAGATCCCAATAACTGTTCGATCATTATTATTCGTTCCTTCTGCCACAGAAAGGAAAATAATTATAACTTTCATATCTAATGAAAACTATATAATTGTACCAATTCATATAAAAATCAATAATTCTTTATCTTATTTTAATCGTGATACATATGGAAACCGCGAATCTTCACATCCATTCTTTTAACTCAATACTAAGAGGGGAAGGAGGAAAACCTGGTTTTGAGGAAGCGATATGCGTATATCCGGAGGAGGAAACATTTCCCATAATTTAAACTTACAATTTTGTCATGCGAAATCGAGCTCCTTGAATATATATTGAAATAAACCATCATGTAGATGTAAATTTTTTAGGCATATATGGAACGTATGTATGAATACTCGTGGAGGACTATAGGTAGTAAAAGGATCGTAGCACATATTCAGTATGCGACGGAAACGATGAGACGTGAGGCGCCTGATTTCATCTAGTGTTATGACCCGAGGCCGTTTACGGTGTTTAATTTTGTCAATCTCTCGTTTTCATTACTCTGTCAAACTGCAGTGTCTCCGGAGAATACTTAATCCTATCTAGGACAATATGGAAAAGAAAAGTTTGGGGAGCCGAATCGCGTCATCCCATTGCTTAATTTTTCGATCAAATTACACGATCCGTGACAAATCGTACGAGAATTGCAGTCACCAAGGATAAAATGCGACGCGATAGTTTCACAAGAGTTTGAAACATCGATTTATCAAGATTGCGCAAAGAATTACCCACCTCGACTATCATGATATTGTATAACAATTACGTTCAATGATTCGGTATTCCGATGTAGATCGATGAAAAAGAACCGCTGATCGAATTCCAGACTCGCGGTCAGGATATTCGGAACAATGGAGGCTGCAGCCCCGCACATATCCAAACATCGACACATACCTGGATGACAAATATGGTAACAAGACACCAAAATAGCGAAAAGCAAGACACCTTCGACGTGCAATGTCCTCGAGAATTCAGGTTGCCCGGTTCAACCCCACCTCGTTGTGCAACCGAATGACGCCAATATAATTGCATACTAGAATAATGACCAATGAGGTGTGGAGAAAGGAGGAAACCGTGGCGGGGCTGAAAAATCCAAGCAAACCGAACAACAGGTAGAAAATTGTCTCATCATTCCCTCAGTCAAGAGTAGGACCAACTAGTCTGGACTATAACTGGGTGTGCTCGAGAGCGGGAGAGGTCAGTCTGATCCCAAAACTCTGTCTCCAACGAGGACCCGAACTGATAATCAATATGCGGCGATTGCCGCTGCGGTGCGGTTTTCTGAGCGTGCTATGCTTGAGTCTATCGGTAAGGCGTTTAGATCGGAGCCCTGCCAGACCCCAGTGTTCTTCTCAATGACGAAAACGTATTTTTCAGATCCTCGCTAAATGTGAGGGACGCGTCGGTCGTTCTCCATCCGAGTCGCGAAGAAGGGTGCCCTCAGCGACCATCGACTCTCCCGAACAGCCGGAAGTCGTCGAAGCCATGGCTTACGAGCCTCAGCGGATGGTCGCGAGCACGAATGTCAGACGGAGAGTCGCCTATCCGACGATACCGACTACCGGCCACCTTCCCCTGGCCGAGGTCACCGCTTCCGATTACACTCCTGCAGCAGTACCCAGAAGAAAGAGGAAGAACAAAAGTCAGAAGAAGGCTCCGTACGTCGAAGCAGCCACCGATTCTGTGAACTTTGATGCTGCTGAAGCATTTGCACAGTCATCGGTGATACCGGCTTCCCCCCAGCCCACGGAGAGCGTGATAGCAGGGTATGATCTAGTTCCAGCTTCGAGGGAAGCTCCGCGACCCTTCGACATGCAACAGTACTTGAATCTGCCGAGGACTAGGTCTACGGAGAAATCGCCGTCCCAGGAGCAGCGAGAAGACTCCGGTGTTATTGACCACACGACATCGAGCTCAGGATTGGAGTCCGCTTATAGTCAGGTCGCTAATTCGTTTGAGAAAACTCTACCGCTCAAGCCAATCGTCCCGGCTGCAGTTGTCGAGATAACTGTGGCACCGTTCGTAGAAGCTGAGGCACCTTATAGTGGCGAAGGAGAAACTCATGCGGGTCTTTCCGATGATGTCGAGAAAACATCGGATGATGGTAAAAGAGGCAAAAGAACGAGTCTCGATGACGAATCACACGAAGACGTCCAACAGGGACCGCCTGCTGCATACGATGACGAGGAGTCGGCACCGCTGACACAAGACAATGCTGAACTAACTGACGTCAAGTACGTCGACAACTACGAACACGATGATGAATCTGGTCAAGATCATGGCGCTAATTATGAAGTTCACGAAAAGAAGAGCGCTGGCGGCGGCAAAGGAGGTGGAGGAGGAGGAGGACATGGTGGAGGAGGAGGACATGGTGGAGGAGGAGGAGGTGGAGGAGGAGGAGGCGGTGGAGGACATGGTGGAGGCAAAGCAGGAGGAGGTGGTGGAGGACATGGCGGAGGTGGAGGAGGCGGTGGTGACCACAAGTTTGTGAAAGAAGGAGGAGAGGAGCACGAGAAACATGAGCACTCGAGTCACGGTGAAAAGGGAGACAAGGTAATCATACTTGACGATGAAGTGACAATGAGACATGAGACAAGCCGACTGTTCGATATGAACGTTCATTAATGGAATTCACGTTTGATATTCTCTTTGGTAGGGATACAAGGGAGTACACGAGTTTGACAAGGGCGAGAAAGGTCACCATGACAAAGAAGACCACGCCAATAGTTACAGCGAAAAGAAAGGTGAGGAGAAGAAACACCATGCAGAGGATGGCTACCACGGAGAGCACCATCACGGCGAGAAAGGAACGAAAGAAGCGAACTTTGGTGAAGAGGGCAAGCATCAGAAGGGACACAACACGAAGGGAGAGCACTTTGTGCACAAGAAGGTATTTTTTTAAACGTGTATCATTCCTTATCTCACCGTGATGTATGAAAAATTCATGAATTGAGAATCGCACGGATCGTATTTCTCCTTGTTAACGACCAGAATGTTGATAGGCCACGAGGAAAAGTAATTTCTTTCGATTATCAGTTCGATGACCTCCCAAGAACTCAGTCTCTGAATGTATTCTTCAATATTCCAGGACGAGTACGAAAAGAAGACCGAGTTCTTTGACGAATTCCACGAAGATGGAGGAAACGAAAAGGAAGGTGAGTACCACCACGAACATTCAGCCAAAAAGGGAGGCCATCACAAATCTGGACACCACGATGCCGCCGAACACGAAGAGAAACACGGTAAAGAAAAGAAACACGAGGAAGGACATCACCACAACGATCACAAGGGACACAAGAAAGCCGATGGACACGAAGTCCACCATGACCATCACGATAAGATAGCCAAGGAAGAGGACCACCACGAAGGGAAGAAGTGGACCTACAAGAAGGGCGACGATGGCGGAGGTGCAGACAAACATGGAGGTGGCGGAGGTGGAAAAGCATGAAGATGAAGATCATGTGCCGTCAATTAAGGCGTTAGGCTAGTTAATTTATTCGTTTTAAAATTGTTGTCGTTATTTTGTTTTTAATTCTGAGTTCCGCTGCCAGTCGAATGTCGGGGTTGTGGTTGAGCCTATCATTGCTATCTCACATAAACATATTTCTTCATATACATCATGCGACATACACGTACATACATCCGCAGGCATGTATCATACACATACACCTAGAAACTACACCCTGGCATCGAAGATATATCGCGTGGTCGTCTAATAACCATCCGACGATGAAATATAACTAGTAAAATTGTGAAATTTTCGTTTTTTATTTCTTCAAACAGTCCACCCTCGTTCCTCCCCCGTCACGACGTCGAGCAGCTGGGTAAAGACCGCGTGACGATTGTTATATATTTCCTGCTATCTTCCAGGAAAAACGACGCGGAATTTATGAAACGTTTTTTAATCTAGAAACCCGGTGATCCTCCACGGGTTTATCATCGCTTGATCCTCGGTGTATGCACTCGGTGTGACACCCCACGGACATACGAGGCATCGGCCATTAACGAACGACGCGTGATTTACAGGCGCTGTGATAATAACGCGAATACCTTCCGATAACGTCATTAACGCGGTGTGCGGGCTCCTCTCGCACACAACCGAGGCTAATCGCCGTGGGAAAACTCGCGACCGGTCACATGATCGTCACGTACTCGCGGGGTACAGGTGCCATAACATATCCCCTCGCGGGTCACCGGGATCCTGCTCGATGATTATGACCATCGAAACTTTCATCGAGAGGGCGAAATTCGAATGTCCACGAGTGGCTGAAATAGTTTCTGAATATCAAATAGAATTAGACTGAGAACGAATGTCCATGACGTGGTCATAGGTACCACGATTGTTGCATAAGACTGAAAATTTGGTGCTGACGCGGAGGTTGGATCATCAATCATCCATCACTCTACAGAAATAAACTCCGATAAATAGTTTTTAGGTAAAAAAAAGTGTCATTTCTCATCCACCTTTCAAAGTTTCAATTTTTTTAAATTGCGTGGGTGGTATGTTATCACTACGACGTGACTTCGAGGGTGGGAAATTATCGAGGGTCACTATAGGAAACTTTATAGAAATTACAAAGAAGGAGACTGACGGGAAATCATAAAAAATTATCGCAATCCAAATGGATTCGCTTGTGAAATCCTGCTCCCGACACCTGTTACTTTAAGAGTCCTTCAATGTCCTTAAAGTTTTTGGAAGTCTTCGACAGTCACTAATTGTAAAAGTCAATTGAAAGTTGAGAAATTACTGATGATAGTGGGATGATAATCATACTAGAATCGTTCAAAATTTGTATCCTTTTTTTTCAATTTCTGCAATTTTAGAGTCCCTTGTCCACCTGAAATTGAAGTGAACGGCGCGCCCCTCGCTAAAAACAGTATTTCGAAAACGTCCACCGCGTTGTAATTCTCAAATAACGATGTGGAGAGGGCCTGAAGTGGATCTTCGCACTCGTTGTGATTGACCGTAAACTCCAAGTTCGATTCCTCTCTCTTTTTTTAACACTCGGGTTTCCGATGGTCCTCCAGCCCCTCGTGTGTAGCAGCGTTCAACACGAGCTTGAGGGCACTCGGTGTGCGTCGAGGACATGAGTAATAAGCAGGTACCTACACGTCTCCATAGGTGAATTTGATCGGCAATGAACCTCGGGGAAAGTACCACGGTAACGAGCTGTTATATTGTTTCACCCTTCCGGCTCGGTCAACCCTTCGATACGGTTTGAGCGACCCGAAACCGGCTCATCTTCGGTTTAGGTTGATAACGTCCCCGACCTACAACTTCCTTTACGACGCGAGTTCGATGACGACCAGGGCGTGGCGTTTCGTCGGCGAGCAGACCTGCCAAAAATACACCACACGGATTTCACAACTCGATCCGAACTAAGACAGGATTTAATCAATCCTCGACGAACCGAGTTCAAAGCGGTTTTAGACCGGGGAGGCAGAAGTCGTAATCCGTGGTGTCGAGAGGTGGGTAGATATCGCCCACCCCCGGGGTAGCCTCGGGCTAATTGCACGCGCCCCTGCCACGACTAATTCTCACGTCTCTGTGTCGCGGGCGGAACATGAGTGTATCTGTAAAACGCGTCTCCGCAGTTTCTAATCCAGCCTGATAGCTGCTTAAGCGTGTCGCGCAGCCATCGGGGCGAAACGGGAGGGTGAATATCGCGGGGTAGCGGAACAATTCTCTATACGCGGTACGTGATACATTGATAAAGCAACTTAAAGCGTAACAGCGGTATGAAAAGCGATACAATATAACCCGAAGTTATGTCACGGTCCCCGCGCTAGGTGGAGGCAGAAATGGAGATATCTGATATCCCCCAGGACATCCAAGGTGCTCTGAGACCCCATAGTCTGTCTCTGTACCTTATCCCGACCCCAAACTCAACGACAGAGTCTACAGGTGTACGCTTATGGATATGGAATACAGATGCTACCCACGTTCGCCTTTTTTCTGCCTTTCATACATTGAGGTCGACGGACCGCAGTCAGCGACACTGTACCGATTACTGAACAACCGGGTTATTAATGAATCCTTTAACCCGAGAAGTACAGACTTAATTTTTTCTATATCTTTAAAGTACGGACTGACAATGAGGTGAATACTTACTTGCTCATAAAATAGTTTTGGAAACGAATAATGGGACTCGTAAGTACATGAATCTCTTCGTTTTTCGATAGGGAAAATAGTGGCGAAAAGAAAATTCAATTTCATTGAAGAATAGTTGGTGAAAAATCCATTCAACTTCCCTAAAGTGCTGAAGAAAATGACAAAAACGTGATTTTTCGAGTACTTCGTCCGTACGTGCTTTATATATACCGAAGAGTGCTTTAATTGTTCATCGGTCGAAACGTCAAAAAAAAAAAGAAGAAGAAGAAAGAAATTATAGTGTATACTTCAATCCCTGCGAAATGTTGATTTAATGCTAATTTACAGAAAAAAAAGAAATTCAGAGGTTTCATCTCATCGATTCCGTCATTAACTGGGACCAAGAATTTAGAACGTGTCCGAATTGTTGACTGGCGTTTAAAAATCTGAACATCCTTCGGTTTTCTATTTATTGTTAGTGAATTTATCGGACTAGTCGAACCAAGTTAATTGGTTGGTTCAAATTAGTTCAGATTAATTAATAAACATAAATGTAACTGGAGCTGAGTAAATGGGAACAAGAAGATTTTTTCAATGTTCAACATCGACGAAACTTATTTTCAAAACGATTTAGAATGTCAAAAAAGGGATATTTTTACACAAAAAAAAAGGGAAACAGATTTTTGAACACTGTAAGAAAATTGCATCATATAAAGAGCGTCGATCTTTCGTTGAATGACCAATGAATCTCAAATTCACAATTTCCTGACGTATAGAATCAGGACATCCCGGAGTCCTCTCATCATTATAGGTTTCTTGTTTCTCTTATTGAAACGGTAGAACGTCGTTAACCGCGTAGAAACGCGCGATTTAGTAAAATGACGATTACCCTGCACCACATCTGGCAGAAATTCTACATCTCTGCACTATGTGTTGCACGGTTTAATTAATGAACGGTGAAAATCTCCGTGGCGAGTCTCACACCTGAGAAACACTGCACACTACATATACTACTCTCTGAATTAAGTCCACAATCCGCGTAGCATTGTACTTTTGCGCATTGCTCAATGTGGGAGGCGGAGTTTGACGGTCTACAAATCGAACCGAAATATATCGTCGTCTTGTTAAGGTGCCATCAAATGCGAGAAGCCATTAAAGCCAGCGGGCCACCGACTGCAGTTGTTACCCGATCAATTAGCCCTTCGTCTCGATTTCCACCCTTCGGCATACCACAAGCCCTACGTCCTTTAGCTTCCACGGCCACTCTTTCAATTGGCCAAAGTGACAAAAACCTCGCAAAATTCCTGCGAGAGCAACGCGCGGGGAAACCTCATGCGTCGCGACGGCGGCGTCGACGCAAGCGGTGGAGAAGCGACGGCAAGGGGTTCGTTCGACTTGTATATAGCACCGGGACCGGTCGCCTCTACCGTCACTCTTACCGCCGACTGCAACGTGCGTGATCCGGTGGTTGGTTTTTTTTGTGCTAAAGAACCCCGAAGAAGATCCTCGAGTACGTCAACGTGCACCGGGAATCTAGGAGACGGAGAAGAATAGCCTAGGTGAGTCTACCCCCATTTTCTGCACAAATTACTCAAACGATCCAGTGATCGATCGATCGGTCATCGAAAGGAATTCGGCCGTGGGTCGAGGGGTGGATCGTTTCCTCTTTATTGGCTCCGTTCAAGTGTCAAATTTCACTTACGAAAACAGGCAATAATAGCCGGTCTCCAATATAAAACCGATCGGTTTGCACTCTGGAATTCCTCCGCCAGCACCGTCAAAGGAGTCGAGTGGAGGCCTACAAACGTAAATTCGAATCGGCTATAACTCACGCGAATGCGTGCAGGCACGGGTGAGCGATTACACGGTTTATGCTCTATGCGGTAACGTAAAGCTGCTAGGGAAAGCCGAAGCCGCACATCCCCCTGTTGACGACACAGCGGATCATCTCCTTGATGAAAGAGTAAGGATTTATGATAAAAGAAGGGTGGGGGGTTATTAGCCGCAATATTACGGAGGCTTAGCGATCGTGTAAGCGATGCGAACGATCCCGGTACCGGCTCGCGGTTTCATTTCATATCGATGTGCGAATTGAATACAAGGATTTTTTTCTACATTGGGAAGAGAAAAACCCTGGATTGCCTGGGGTGTATTCCACGGTGATACACAATGATCCACGTCTACATCAGGGATATCTTGAGACTGTGGACGAGTGTAGCTAGTGTAGCCTGAATTTTATTGTCCATTCCAGAATCACTCGGAGTTTATTGCTAGTAGACAGATAGATAAATTTATTAATTATGTCTATGGCAATATTGGACGACACAGCGAGTACAGAATTCGAGATATACAAAATATAAACGAAAAGATTCAATGAATGAGAGATAAAGGAAATTTCAGCGATGGTAGGCTAATCAACGTCATCGAGGCAGTTTTTTCGATCCATTAACACCGCGTCGATGTCTGCGATCTCCGATCCGTCATCTCCGGAGGTTTTATTCAATTTGTGGCTAATTCGCAACTTCAGGATCGATTTTTGTCCTCTCCTTTTTCTTTACGTATTTGTATCGGGATTCAGACATGAAAAAGCTGCGTCATTTGAACCGCCCCCGCGGATAGATGATGCGAGAATAAAAAGAACATGAATTTACGTAACGTGTCATATATAAGGGTGGACGTGGGTTCCAGCCGACTCTTTCATCATTTTTTTATTTATTCATCTTATGTGATCGCGGTGGTGTTCGATACGGGTATGGGACTTTTATTCCGTTCCGCATGGCTTCTATTCACCTGTTTGCATGCTTATGTCAGTGAGAAAAGACCGACATCAGTTTGTGGAATTTGAAGAAGGAGACGAAAAAAAACCATTATTCCACCTCTGTGGAATTTTTCTAACCGGAAACCTTAACGGAGCCTCTGTGTCACAGTTTTCATTCCTTTTTTTGTATTTATCGCGTACATTCTCTCTCCTCGCGAATAAACCGTTTCATTTTCTTTTCCTTTTCCTTTCGCTATTATTATTATTATTATTATTAATATTCTGTGTTCACTCAGATCTCTGGAATCCGCATCCGACTTTGTGTTTCTCTTCCAAACCCCCCATTGTCACATATTTTCATTAAACCTCTTCCACTTTCAATAACGCATAGCTGAAGTTCTTTGAGCATATTTCGCCTGACTAGTTTCACGCGGAATCAATTCGTTGATAACTCCGTTCAATATCGTCTGATAAACTCGCAGACACCTGTCAATAAAATACAATCGAATCTGATACAGGAATTGATGAGTAATCGACAAGACAGGATTTCCACTCGTTCCTATCAGATTTTTAGTAATCTCGTTATACTCTATAGGAAAATCGATCCATTCCCCCTTTAGCAATTTTTTCTTACATCCATTTCCTCACGCGTCGTAATAACGATATGATAATACCATCAGGTTCTGAGGTAATGGCGCAACGGTAATAAAACTACCCTCATCACATGTATGAGAACAACGGTAAAGGGCATAAAGGTAACGCTCACTTGGCCAGACGCGAGTGCTTCAACGACCGGATCAAATCGTAAAAGAAAATATTCCGGTACGAGTCGCGCTATCTAACTCCTGATCCTTAGGTCAGAGGATCAAAATAAGTCCAAGAAAAATGAAAATCTAACGATACGTGATGATTGTCAAAAAATACCATTGGATGTCCGAATTTGTGATTAGGCAACACTGAAATTGATTTTAATAAGGGTCTGTAAGGGTCGCCTCCACAAAAATCGCGATTCACTCTTGAAAGTTTAAGTCTGAGCTGTAAGACGCGTATTCGACGCTTTCTGTGCTCGAAAAATTGCGCACCTCGGGTCCTAAAAGCCAGAAGGTAAATTTAATACACCGTTGTTAGCAGCCTGCTAGGTAGGTAAGTGTGCGTCTGTTAATTCCTTTAATTTCCTCCCTGGCTGACGCGAAGAGCGAGAGGGTGTATCGGACTGTTGCCCGGAATGAAAACGACGGTGTGGCGTAATCCAAGAAGCAGGGGCACCCCGGTGGTAATTACGCAACGCGGGGTAGTCAGATAAAGGAGAAGAGCGTCGTAATCTTTCCCGCTGCAGGCGATTGCGGAAAAAGAGATCGAGAAACTAACTCTGGTAAAAGCCTTGCTAATCCTTCAAAAAGCTCGAGGAGTAAGTTTTGGAAAGTCACGTGAATTACGGTCCTCGCCAGGACCGCACCTGGAACCGAGAAAACCGTCGGATGCGGGGTGAGCGAGCCACCGGCACGAGACTAAACGACACCTGTTGCCTTCGCGGAGATTTTCTTCCCTCGGTTTATGAAACCGTAGGGTTCGGTAATTACAACATAAAATTCGTTTCGTTTCTCGTTAAGATATATATTTTTTTTTTTTTTTTTAGCTCGTTCTTTCTTTCTAATGGGAATAATCCTCTTAATTTTCACCCCCGGCGACCCGTCGCGTCGCGGGCCTTCCGGAATGTAGATTGCGTCCGAAATTCAAACACCGTCCGCTCGCACCGTCCTCGGAAATGGAAGCCCGCGTAGAGGACGAGACCGAAGGTGACCCCGGGTTTTCATCTCCGCGGATGAATAAGAGGCGAGGGGAATATCGGAGGAAAATTTGCGGAAAGGATGGAAGGCTCAGCCGCTGAGAAATATATATAAACGTAAAGTAGAAGTGAAGAGTGCCGGATGGGCATCGCGGAGATCCAATCTCCTGCGTAAATAGCCGTGACGCTGTCGCCTCGTTCCCCGTTTTCATTTTATTTCACTCGCTACTTTTTCCTTTTTCTTTTTTTTTTTTAGTTTCCTTCCGATTTCCAGAACCCGTTGGCGACTTCTGTTGGTCCTAATACCGAGATGGGGCTGCAGTCCCATTAATCAACCCGCGCTTATCTTCCGCATCTTATCTCCAACTCGCTCCCGCATTCAGCGGGTTGAACCCTTTGGCCCTTTCAAACGATATTAACGCGTCGAAGAATCTATGGTTGATTAATTCTTTCGCAGCAATTTTCATTAAACCAGGTGTGTAATTTTGGCCATTTTCCAATTATTCGATTATCGGCGAACGATAATGTACACGTACAACGTGCAGCTGGAGACGCGAATGCGGTACCGCAGTTTTCAGATATACGCGTATTCATCAGAGAGTAGCTATAGACGAGCCAGATACTCGAATGGTATCTCGACAGTCTGGCGTGGAGTGAAAAGTCGTTAAGAAACCACAGACGGTGGGTGGTAGCTAATTAAATTACTGCAGGGGATTCAATTAACGAGTGCCAAGTGGGAATGGAGAACAAGCTCCGTGCGTTGGTAACGGGATAGCTAGATTCTCTTCGAGGAACGAATACCGCGAACCATTTCTATTCTATCTCAGAATTAGAATTTTAGCAAATATCCTATATATTTATATCGTTTCCCTCCGAAACTAGAAGAACTCCAACGTGCTAAATATTATCTAAATAAACAATCAGTCTCAGAATTCTGTATCAGCGATTGAAAGAACGCTCAGTTATCATTTTTATCAGAATATCGGACGAGTTTTCGGTTTCTGACCATCATGATGAACCTGATATTACAAATTCAGAAGAATTTGAGGCTTGAATTCGTTATCATTGACCCAATAAACCTTCGTTAAAGACGATTCAAATAAAATTCAGATTTTTTTTTAACGCCATATTGTATAAATCTGGTCACTCGTTCTCAAGATACCTAAAATGGTTCGAAATTAATCCCATCTTTTCGTATAATCGGAATATAGGCAATTAGAATGACTCCTATTTTTTACTCCAAAAAAAAAAAAAACAGAGGAAGGTCAACTTAGAACAGGCGAAAAGTAACCCGAAAGAGTGTAAAGATGAGGAGCTTGGTTCTTGGACTGGCTTCCCTGTGCCTGATGCAAGCGGCCAGAACCGCCTGGACGATGGAAGAACCGCCTTCGTCGGCCCCGCTGCAGCCCTCTTCGCAGAACCTGGACCTGGATCCGGACGTCTACCAGGACGCTGTTCTCGAGCTCCAGGGTGGTCCCGAGAAACGAGCCTACACGTACGTCTCAGAGTACAAGAGGCTCCCGATCTACAACTTCGGACTTGGTAAACGATGGCGTTCCGCTTCCGGTGACGATGATAAGGTAAGGTTTCCGCGCCGGTTTCCTCGTCCCTCCTCCTCACCGTCGTGGGCCTATAATAAATTCTTCCAGAGAGCGCGTCTGTACTCGTTTGATCTCGGAAAACGTGCGAGGCCGTACAACTTCGGTCTGGGAAAACGGTCCGACGCGAACGCCTTCGGGGTCGAAGACTACGAGGAGCTTCCGCGGGAGCAGGTCGACGATTTCTTCGACAAACGGAGCCGACACCTGTACAGCTTCGGACTCGGCAAGAGGATGGCTGGCGAGGAGGGCAGGGGAGAATTCGGGGTCCAGCGGTTCAACTTTGGGCTCGGAAAACGAGGCGGCGAAGACTTTGGGCACCGGTACGCATTCGGACTCGGAAAACGGAGGCTGGTCGTCGACGATGAGACCGCGGTGTCTTCATAGATCCGCGATCTCGATACCTTTACCTCTTTCTTTTCGAATCTTGTTCATTCGTTATTTTTGCAGATCGTTATTCTCTCGCGTTCCCCCCGAAAAATTATACGCTATTCAAAAATCGAGTCAGATATTCATGTGAGTGAATCTTTTAAGGTAAATACGGAAAGAGAAAGGGATACATAAACGGAGGGCTCGTGCTCACCCAATTAGTTGATCCAAGTACCACATAATTTCAACGCGTATAAGGTTTTAGCTGATTGGATTATTTATTGTAGGGATTAAAGGCCTCGCGCTCATATGGAAGATATAAATAATTCAATCATCTCTAATCTCCTCTGCAGAGCTCTTTTCTCTTAATCGGTGTAAAGGTAATTGAGCTGCTACTTGACCCCCGCCTGACGGTGGCAGCGATAAAATAACACTTAATTAATCGATAATAATAAGTGAACAATATGTATTATCCTGTCTGTGAGTATAAAAATGAAATAAAATTAAATAAAGAATAATAAAATAAAGCGGATTTCCGTAATCCTCCATGTCTCCAATCGTTACAAAGTCAAATTAAAGAACACCGAATTTATGCTCCTTTTGACGTACAAAAAATACATAATGTTGGTCAATTTTGATCAATTTTTTGACCAGTGGATTCGTTGATTCGCCGAAGATCCAGTGAAATCTCGGCTCTCAACACCATCGTCAGTCTTTTCCCTTTTTTTCCTGAAAACGACGAAACGAAAAGTCAATATACATCCTTCAGTCTTAATGAAACGAACGCGCACCGCACGGTGCAATGGTCAGTGTTTTACAATTTGCTATCAGCCGGAGGGCGTATATCGTTTCCCCCGGGATTGCAGACGCCCGTCGCTGGTGGCTGGCAGCAATTAGAAATAAGGCGTCAGTGTACTCGAAAGCACGATGAACAGCGCGAAGAAGACATCGAGTGGTAAAAGTAGGAGCAGGATACCCGGGGGATCCCCGATCTGGACGATCCTCTTCGTCCTGCGGTTCCTCTCGGCGTGCCGTGGCACGGAAATAGCCTGGAATCCGAACCTGGAATGGAACACGGAGGCGAACTGGGACGACGAAGTCGTACCGCGTAACGGAACCCACGTAGTGTTTCCGGTTGAGTTGAGACTCTCCGTCGGACTTCCTACTAAAAATGCAGCCCTTGACCTTGCGGGTATAGAACTGCCGAGGGACGGTGCCATCGCGCTACCCGAGTCTGGGTTCCTTCAGGTTCGTGTGTATTAATTGATAAAATCGCTGTAGACAAATACCCTGACTAACCGAACCCCTGTAATTGAATTTCCACCGACGTATTCCAGCCTCTGGTTTGTGTTTCCGGGTGATTTGACTGATTCATTAACCGGTGAACCCTGCAGTCCGTCCAAAGGACAAACAAACTAGACCCACAGAATAATTTTTCATCTAAAAGTGAAAAAACACTCGACTTCTACGGCCTCGGTTACGTCGATAAATTGGATCCGGTACATTTTGGATAATTTGCGACAAAGTTTTCTGAAAAATTAGTGGATATATCCAATATTTTCACTGAATCCGATGTCCAGGGACAGTTTTCCCCGATTGAAAGTCAGCTTCCACACGGAAAACCGTCGTTATTAATTTTCATCGTCTCAGATAAGCGAGACGAAGCCTACAACGAAATCGGCGCGCTGGTCCCGCGAGGGACCTCTTCTATGGGCCGACCCGGAGAACTGGGTTTCCGGAAGAAACTACCCGGCGGTTCCTCACCTGGAGCGAATACCGTGCCAAGGGGACCTCGTGATCCTACCCAGGGCCGAAAGCACCTTCAGTATCCAATTGCCAAGGGCAGAGGGAATCATGGTGAAGGGTGTGAGGGTGACGAACGACGGCGACCTGCCACCTTGGGAATGGAGGGACCGTAGAGAACAGATGGAGTTCGCCCACGGTCCGAGGACCGTCGAGTCAGTATATTTTCGATCGATTATCATTCATCGAGTGATTAATAATTTTTTATTGTCGTTTTAGATACACAAGGTTGCAAGGCTGCGTCGAATGCCCGTGTCAACCGGAAGCAGCTGGGAGAGAAATTCTCGACGAAATATGCAAGACCAAAGGAGCAAGCTGCCCGCAACTGGAATGCGAGTATCCCGTCGAAGTACGTGAGCTGTAATTTACGAAGCCTCTGATTACTGGCGTAATCAATGAGCGCGGGTCTTGTGTTACAGAGAATCTACTCGAAATTTTGCACTGATTCAGGTTTTGTTTATCCGTTTGCCATTTTTCGGAATCGAAGTTGGAGTAAAATTGACACTTTCTTTATGTTTACATTGGTAATGAATATTTTTTTCCAAAAATACTGGGATTCATTTTTCATTTCGAGGTTTTGCTACTAAAATTGATAGAAATATAATATGAAAATTACTATTCGTAAAATGTAGCAGCTCGCTTGAAAATAACTCTTATGTTAATATTCATTTCTCACATATTTGCATGGATTATTTAGAAATTAATCGAATTATTAAAGAACAAATTGATGGATGGAAATTAACTGATATTGACGAGGAATCCTTCAAGTCTAGACAAGCCAATCTCCGAAACTCGGACTCGAATTATTATCGAGGAATATGAAAAATTTATTGTATTTTGTATTTGTAGTTATTTCTTTTCAATTTTTGTTCCTCCGGCCTTACAATTTATTTTCATCAGCTCTCACTTGTGGTGCAATGGGAGTTTAGAGCCGTTCTATCGGATACCCTTAGGAATTTTTCTGTTTGTTTTGGGGTGTGTGTGTGGTACAAGGGGTGCTGGCTGTTGCTTCGGAGCGAGTTTATGAAAAATTGATCCGAATTTCCGAACATTATATCGAGCATTCGTCCTGAATCGGAAAATTAAGTTAGATTTGTTTAAATGTGTTAATTTTGATAAATCAAGTAAAACTAATCAATTAAATCCAAACAATTATTTTGTCAGTAAAATATTGAGTTATTTTTCATCGAATTTTCTGGATGTCACAAAATTATTTTCCGCGGTGCAGGTCGAGGGTGACTGCTGCAGCTATTGCGGGGGCATCGTGGTCCTCCCCGAGCAGACTTCTCTATCGCTTGCCAGAACTGTGGCAAAAATGGCACTAGAAAATTACGGAGGGACCCTGTCTTGGCACGTCCGCCGTAAGTGGGACAAAACAGCTGAAATTCTCGTAGCTGGAAAACAGTCGTATTCGCAGATAGACACGATATCAGCCGTCGGGGCCATCAAATTGACTCTTGAAGGTTTGCGTCAAATCGCCGATTCCAATATCTCCCAAGCCTACGTTTGATAAGAAAAAGATCATCTTTGGCTTCACAGAACAAGGAATCACGCCGGTAGCCTCTCAACTCACCGGTGGCGAAATGAGGGGGTCGAGGACCGCCGCTTTTCTTGGTCCCTTCTTCGGGACCCTCCTCTTCGTGATTCTCGTGGTCCTGGTCGGGATGCCATATTACGGCTACCCGTTGCCGCAGTGAGTATATCATCGATTTGATCATCATGAGTCAGACATTTTTCTGCTATCTGCTTTCTTTCTATCGTGACGAAGCTGATTTTTTTAGTATTGCACAGGGTGATTCAAAATTGGTGAAAAATATTTTAAAGGATTGTTAATCCTTGTCAAAACTTTAGATCGAAAGTCCGGTAGCCAGAAATTATGAAAACAATTATTATTATTAAATTCTTTTAGAAAATCGGAGTAATTTGCTTCTATTTTCCAAATTTTATTTCACATCAACAGGAGATGAACATGAAACAAAATGTTTCTTCGTGAAAGTTGACGAGGAACCCAATTAATAAATCCCAATTTTCATAATTTAGCCTGTAAAATGTTCGTCACGAATTCTGAATGTCACTGTGCAGATTTATCTCAGCTTAGATGACGTCATAACTCTGCTATTTCCAATCCATCGTAGATGATATCAGAAAAAAATACGACATAGTTGATTACTTTTTCATAAACTATTGGAATAAATTTAATTGTTTCTTATTCTCACCAATCAAAACTATTCTACTTTTCTTCTCCTGTTATCAACAATTTATTAATTGTATTATCTGTTGTATTTCATCTCCAATCTATATCTACTTCGCTTCTACCCTACCATGATTATTCTCCACCTATCTCTGAGAAGAATTTAGAATCAGCAATATTCCCATCATCCGCGTCATATGTGATAGAGCGTATAATTTTGGGGTTGAAAAGCGTAGGACTCGTCTATATTTTGACGATATGAGGCAAAAACTTCAAGGTAGGTAATACGATTGTGTATGGGACATAAAATATCTGACAATGGAAAAATTTGTGTCGATTTGTATCCCTCACGTCGAGAACTGTGAATGAAAAAAGAAGAAAATACTCATAAGAGTATAGTGAGGGATAGGGGGAGGGGATAAAAAAAAATCGTTCACGTCTGGTGCAACTCGACTAATTAAACATCCATACATCTGCGAACGTAAATACATTAACGCTATATGGACGGATAGTTAGTTCACTCGCGAATGTACGGGTGGGACACCTGTGTCCATATTGCATTCGCACACCATCCCGTATCCATCGGAGGCTAAACGACGGTCTACGAGGTACGTGAGAGTCGTTTGGGATGAGGGATCAGGGACGAGGGGCAGGAGGAGGGTTTTTACTCGGTGAGAAGTAAGTAAATGAGAAGTCGACGGGGGTGTTGGTAGATGTAAGAAAATTAAATGCTTTTACTCGGTTCCTCGGTAGCCAGGAGATCGCTGACGATGAGGGAATGAGGCAGATAAAATTGTATATATATACCGCAGCGAAGAGAGAGAGAGAGTAGTAAACGCGGAAAATTAATAAGCGCGCGGTTCTCTACATTACTCGGTTTTCACGAGTTTAAATCTTTCTTAAATTTACACCTTTTCTCACCTTATTCTTAATTATTCCCTCGCCTAAAACGTTGTATAATTACTTTTCTTTTCTTTTTTTTTTAACATTAAACTTTTCGTCATCGACTCTGACGATCTAATTAATATTTTTTCCGGTTAAAAAAAAAAAAGGATGATCGGCGAAAGCTGGAGCGGAATAAGAACTATGATCGTAACGACGAGGGCAACCGCTCCGGCTGCGACATCGACGCAGACGATCCTACCACAGAAGCCCTTCGGGTTTGCAAAATTCGAAAACGCCCCAGAGGCTGAGGTCGAATTGGCAGGTCCTTCGGGGAGCGTCCCGATCGTGGAGGGTATCGAAGAGGACGAAGACGAGGAGGAGGTGGAGGGGGGAGGTAGGCGTTTTGCGAATCCTCTGTACGAAAGACCGGGGGTACCGGAAGCGCAGACGTTTTCGTCGTTGAAAAACATCCAGAACGAAGAAACGGACGAAGAGATCGACCTGGGTATCGATCCCTGATTAATTATCATCGTAAAGGCAATTAAATTGTTAAATATATCCAAGGATAATTACGGAGTTTGTAATGATCACACGTCGACCATGTGAATAAATAAAATTGTAATGTATGTTCTTCTTGTTAAAAATATTGGAATACCTATTCGACTGTTAATTGAGTGTTGCGCAACACGTAGTGTCATACCGTACGGCGTACGGTTACATAACACGAGGGAATGAAATGGGATATTGAGATACACGATTCAATTTCGTAAAGCAAAGAAGAGAAAAAAATAAAATATACAGAATCCGAATAAACTGAGGGTATAAAATTGAAATTGGTTGAATCTGTTCATCCACAGAGCAAATAATCTTCTCAAAACTCTAATCGCAATACCGGAAATGGAACAACGGTACAGTGATACAGGATTGTAATAATTATGAGAGAAAGAAAGTCGACAATAATTATTGTCAATTGAATCGTGCAGCGATGAAATGAAAGGAGATAGAAAATTGTTTTCCCGTCATCACGACAAACAATTAGGCACTACGTGTCCGTGGCAGGTGCCTCAGGTAATTGTATAACGTTAAATAAATTATCGCATATGCACATAGACCTGGGGTGCCTGGACGACTCCTATCCCCCGCGTTATTAATACGCCTCACGCCTAACTTCGTTCATATTCTACGCCTTCTATGGGTGACAGCAAACAAGTCCTTGCTTGGTCATAAATACTATTTATGACGGTACAATATAATGTTCAGAGTTTCTATGCTTCTACCTAAATCTTGGGATAATTCTATAGAATCTAAACTCCCCGACACCCCCACCCTCCTTTGTTCTAGATATTAAATCGCACGTGGTACATGTAATTTTAAACAGTTCCCAAAGACGGTATTATACGTATATTAACTCACTCGTCGCGAGACGTTGATGAAAGAAAAAATTTTGAGAACAATAAAAAAAGAATTATTCATTGATTACTTTTGGGGAAAAAAAAGTATAATATTCTTTTAAACAATGATAGATAATTAAACATAGGTATATTTAGATTGGTGGTTTGTGATTTCAGAAAATATATATATTTATAAAACCTAGGATCTTCATACAGATTGCTTCGTCGTCGATATTCAATAATTTATGATGATTGGGGGCGAGGGGAAAGGGGGAGAGAACATATGTTGGTTTTTGTTTTCTTCTATTTTTAGTATGTAATTAGTTATACCTGATTAAATATTTAACAATTGTGTTTCACCCCTGGTTATACATACTTTTTGTAATAATATCCACGTTTACATTCGCACCCGTAATACATACACACACGTTTTCTTTTTTTTTTTTGTTAATGTAATAATATATTATATTATAAATTTTTATAAAATATGACTCGTATGGTATATGATATATAGTTTTCTTTTCGTTTTTTTTCCTGCTTTGTTTTCTTTATACACCGTAAATTTTATATAATTTTTATATAACATAGTATATCCATATATTAAATTCTCTTCGTCAAATATACTACATATATATATTTATTATATATAATCGTTTATAAACGGGGGTGGGGGGGTCAAAAATAATTATAATTATAATTATAAATAAATTTCACTGTACAATGTGACAAACGCGACTTTTTTTTCTCTCAAATATATATCAATATACTATATTTAAATAGTTAATATAACATATTTTGTATATATATATTAATTATATCGTAATAGGATTACGTTGGATAATCTATGTATGTATGTATATATATATTAAAAAATATATATTTTATGTTACAATATCAAGACCGTAGAGAAAATATACAATCGAACAATCCTTCTTGGTTTTAAAACAAGGAGAATGAATTCCGCATTCTTCGATCGGCACAGTTATAGGCACCTTTATTTTTTCTGTATATTCTGCACCCTTATAGAGGTAGAAACCGTCGAAACTGGTTGCTAAACGTTCAAAACCAGGTCGAGGAGACTATTTAATTGGCTATAACAACGCTTTCATTGTCACATCACACAACAATGTTTGTCAAAGACTCGGCTTCTTTAGTTCAAGCTATCAATAATCGAGTTTTATCGATCGTCTCTCAATTTTTTTTTTTTTTTTCTTTGCTATTCTACAGTTATTCTAAGAATAGAATGAAAAACCTTGTATATAATTCTTCAAAAAAAAAATCATACACTACATTATTTTAATCCGAAGTACATAGAGTGCACATAACATAACGTTTTTTTTTTAGTTTTTTTTTTTTAACCGAGCTTAGAGCCGCAGCAATTTGCACAATGCCCATAAAAACGTATATTGCAGTCATTTAAAATATCGTTTCAAACTCTTACCCCTCTCACTCTATCAATTCTGACGATAGTCTGTCGTCAATTATCGACGCGCATTAATACAATATATTATTCATCAGTCATTGCGAGAAATAATAATAATAATTAATAATTAATAATTAATAATAATCGTAAAATTTTCGCAGCTACTCGTTGCTGCTGATTTTTGTACTTTTAATCTTAGATCGCTACGTGCCAAGCTAGCCATCCAGTAATAGAGTTTTTCTTTTTTTCTTTAAATTCAAAATAATATCAAAAACCGAAGTATAACGAATAACGATAAGTCAGTTTTACATCGACGATTCTCATGAGGCTAAAATAATTGTTGTTGGTTTTTATTTTTCTCCTTCATAATCGCGTTTAAATATTATCTGAGGAAGCCCAGCCAGCAGCGTTTCGTGTTTAATCGTCCGCATGCTTGTAACATACCCTACCTATATCTATATCACGTACCTACATACTTCCGTCACGCTATCATAACTGACAAAAAACCTCAACGCGCACGATTCCACGGAAGCGCGAGTGGTGTGTCTACAGTGTATTATTATGCATGATAAAAATATTTCGATGAATGAATATCCCTATACACGTATCTGACAAGATTTAAAAAGAACACCACGCTTCAGCGTTTTTTATATTCTCTTTTAGGAAGATCGCAGCATAGTTTGTAACCGTTGAAGTTCTCTCATAAGTTCTCGATTCGTTCCTTCCAGAGTTGTTAGACGGTCTTTATAGCTCGAATTCTCCTGCGCTAAAAGATGAACACGCCTTTCGAGACCGTCCATGTACTCTTTTTTTTTTCTTCTCGACTCCTGGGCTGATATCTGATAAGGATGACGAGAAAAATTGTTAATTAAGAAAAAGTTCATTAAGGATCTGTGTATCGGTATTACCTTGTTTTTAATCTTCCTGCGAACTTTTTTCAACGACTTTTCTTCCTGTTTTGTTAACGGTAATTTTGTCGGTACTGGATATCCCTCCGCAATTAAGGTACGTTTTTCTTCCTCGGTCAGTGTCAAAAGACCCGTCGAGCCTTTCTGTAATTTAAGAATTTTTTTTTTCTTACTCCATAATTAATTAGAAAGCCACAAAAAATGTATTATTCCATTTCACTTCGGTGTTGAAGATTTCAAAAATTGATGATCTCAAAATGTTTCGAAATCATGAATTAGAAAATTGAAAAATTTTAAATATTCGAAATCGGTAAAATTACTAAACATCAAAATCTCAACATTTTTAAATCTCAAAAATAAAAGTAGTCAAAATCAAAATTTCTAAATATCAAAAAATTAAAATTCTGAAACGTTCGAATATTAACAATCTCAGATTTTATCAATCCTAAAAATTCAAAACAACTCAAAATAAGTAGAAAAAAAAATCGATACACATAACGGAACTATTCATTCAAAAATCTCTGAATTCAAACAATAAAAAAAAAAAAAACGTGGAATTCTTACCGGCTGACATGATATGAGAGGTGTATGAATCGGCTGTCTGGTAACATGTCCGTGTATGTGTCCGTTACGATTACCATTACTCCCAGTAACACCACAAAAATTAGGTGCTAATATTCCCCTAAGACCTTCCGAGACCCTACGCTCCGGCGAACAAGACGCAGAGACAGCTCCCTCGCTGTCCGAACTAGCGCTGCTTGGGGGCGTCGGTGGAAGACTTTGTCTCCCACTTCCGTTTCCGGTCCCATTACAACCAGTCATCGCAATTGCGATTGAAGCACTAGCCGTAGCGGACTCACCGTTAGATTCTTCGAGTTCCATGCTCTTTAAAAAAATAACAAAATAATTATCAATCAGACGATTAGTTAATTATCATACGATAATTTATCAATCTTGAAGAATTCAAAATCTCGCAAGATTGAAAGATAACTGATATTTTAGAAACTGAAAAAATTCAAAAAGGTAATTAACAGAATAATTAATGAATAAATCATTTTCAAAAAAAAAAAAAAAATCGCCAATCAATAAATTTCCTCACCTGATAATACTCGGCGTCGTCCTCCTCGCTGTCGCTCGTGGCGTAAGGAACTGATCTTCCAAAGTGTAATTGATAGGGTGCGATTGCGACGGTTTCTACCCCATTAGACCTTCTAAAGGTAGTAATATAATTTTCCGCTGGTTGAGGACTGAATGGTTCTTCTTTGATGCTGATGGCACTCTCGATAACGATATCAGTCGATGATGAATTTGTAGTCGGAGAATTAGACCGAGAATTTGATGGTAACGAGGGTGCCGGCGAGGGTGTCGGTGACTCGGCGCCACCGCCTCGTCCAGATGCTCGATTGAGCGAGATTGCCGGAAAACACTCCTCCTCCATGTCTAAAATGATTTTCAACAAAATAGTAATAATTATAATAATAACAATGACAGTAGATAAAATAAGAAAAAAAAAATTGAATTTAAAAAACAAAACTTACAAACTCTAAAATTTGAAGATTAGAAATAGAAAGGAAAAACAAATTAGGAAACCGGAATTTAAAAACAAATTCTAAAGACAAAAAAAATAACAGAGAAATGAAAAACTCAAGAATTCTTGAACACAAATCATGCATTAAAAAAGGAAAGAAAAAAAGTAGAATAAAAAAAAATTGTGTTTTCGATATCGAAGAGGATTGAAACAGTCAATTTTTTTTTATTTTTTTTTATAACAGATAAATTACAAAATTAGGATTCAATAATACTTTTTTCTGCATTATTTTTTAAATAAAAGGGAAACCAAAATATCTGAGAATATCAATAATTAAAAAAATTTTGTTCAGTAAAAAAAAAAAAGAATAAAAAATCTAAAGAATTCAAACATTTTTTTCCAAAGAAAAAAAAATCGAAAACTCACCGTCTATCCTATTCCTCAGTACTAGAACCTGATGTCCATTGATAAGGGAAGAATTAGCGACAGTCTTGACCGTCGATTGGTCCCTCGGTGTGCCCGTGCTATCGTTAGCCGGTATCGCCGGACTCGGCGGAGGACTAGAAGCCAGTAAACTATAGCTGTGCTCGGACTTAATCGGCCTTGGCCCACCTAAGGCCGCATCGGTCATGAGACGATCCCTCAGTACAACGCACGGCGTCTTCTCCCTGGCGCAGGAAGAACTGCCCCAATCCTCGTCACGGGTGTTCATAGAGACGTCGTGACCCATCGCCTTCATCGACAACATAATTTTTTTTTCTCGATATTTTCATTTCATCCTCCTTATTTATTTCTTTCTTTATTTATTCGGGTCGGCTTTCATATCGTTTCGCGCGTTTCGATCTGTCCATGTCCGCGCGGGTGAAAGGGAGCGGTCAAGTTGAAGGTCGGGCAGTACTCCGTACGGGGGCCTGGCAGGAGCCACAGAGCGAGACGGAGAACGGGAAGAGGGGATCGTAAGCGGCAATGCGGAACTTTGTTTTACAAGGCCGAGTTCGTCCTCGCCCTGAAGGGGCCCCCGAATAGTTTTCTATTCCGAAAGTTCAGAGGTTTTGCTTCTGGCTAGAGACGCGGGTCGCATATCGCTTCGGAATAATGATGATACAGGCATAAGTAGCCGATAATAATTCATGGTAGATATACATTGATGTATCGTATTGCACTGGATAATGAAAAAAGAAAAAATAATGCGTTGCATGGTCGGCAGAAAATTAGCACGCGTCGTATAAATAACTCGATAGTTCTATTCTGAGCGGTATATCCGTTTCGCTTAATTTCTCTAAACGTGTGTTTAATTTGGACGGCATTTAATTGCAGACTCGACTTGATAATACAGAGTCACAAGAAGATCGTGAGAACTCGTTTAATATTCTTTCCTTTCTCGCTAAGACCTGTTACCTCTGTGACTATGGCTATCTCCAGACATCAGGTGAACGTACTCTACCAAAAGGTCGCAACTTGTACAGTATGAGGTTGCGTCGGGTCAGGTTTACGTGCAAAACGTTTGAAACGCTACTTTTCTCAAATATCGACCTCTGACTTTTTGACCTGTATCTTTGATACGGTCGATTCCACGCGATGACCTTCTGGACCTTTTTTGTAGGGAATTTCACGATCTTCAAAAGTCATGTGAATCATTTTTTACCTCAGATCAACCGGAAGTGAGATATCGTCATAAAACTGTTCATTTCGCGGTCCTGTTTATGTGCCATTCAAAAATTTACCCCTTATTTGGTAGCCTGTATCTTCGATACGGCCGATTCTACGCGATGACCCTCAATACCTTTTTTGTAGGGAATTTAATGATCTTCAAAAGTCATTTGAATCACTTTTCACCTCAGATCAACCGGAAGTGAGATATGGTCATAAAACTGTTCATTTCGCGGTCCTATTTATGTGCTATACAAAAATTGACCCCGTATTTCTTAGCCAGTATCTTCTATATGGTCAGTTCTACGCGATGAACCTCAGGACCTTTTTTGTAGAAAATTTCACGATCTTCAAAAGTCATCAGAACCATTTTTTACCGCATATCAACCGGAAGTGAGATATCGTCATAAAACTGTTCATTTCGGGGTGCTATTTGTGTGACATTCAAAAATTGATCCCTTATTTCTTAGCGAGTATCTTCGATATGGTCGATTCTACGCGATGACCCTCGAAACGTTTTTTTTAGAGAATGTCACGATCTTCAAAAGTCATCAGAATCATTTGTTACCTCAGATCAACCGGAAGTGAGATATAATAAAAAATTTGGAATATTGTCGTTTTGTTTTTTCTCTAATATCGTTGTCCGAATAAACTCTTTGCTAGTGCAAAATTTAAGAAACTAAAAGGAAAGAAAAGAAAAATGAAGTTCGCCATTATTCCCGCGTTCCGAATGCATATCGCTCGCGTGTTATACGCATATAGCTGTACCCGTAAGTGTATATTAACAATAATATCTTTATCACGATTTCCTTGAACAACTTCTAGAGGCTGGCTGATAAGCGTCAGGCGTATAATCGGTGTACAGTGTAGCATTACCCGAATCGTTAGCTTCGTGACCCATATGCAGGTGTTCGGTATGGACCCTACACCTCCACGACTAGATTGCACATAGAGTACAGGATAGCGACGATAAGACGGTTTAACAGTCGGCTAAAGTCACACACATGCATATACAGTGTTACGAAATCAACTGATCGTGAGCGAGACTCCAAAGAAGTGAGTCAGAAAATGTGTTGCGCGCGGATGTGTCGCGAAGCATGATAATAAATATCGGTTTTTTACTATTTTTTTTTTCTTGCTTCAACTATCGAGAATATACACTTCGCTATACAGCTATTAATTATGCTAAAATTTCCGACTACGGCAACGCACAGTTAAGTAACGGTACTTCGACGAAAATAGGCAAGCACGGAAAAAAAATGTATATAATAAAATATATACACACAAAATTCGAAGAAATAAAAAACTTAGACGAAAACTTGAAAAAATAAAAAAAAAGACCCGAAATAACATTTATTTATAGATTCCGATCAATATTTACAGATTTTTATATTAGTTTCACTTCTTTCTAATTTCAATTCTTCAATCTCCTATTAATTCGACAAAATCTAATCAGTTCTTGTTATAATACAAAGACTAAGATCATAAAAATTGATGACACACACATCTAAAACAAAAAAATATTCTCTAGACTTAAAAACCTCTCGTCAGTATCGTGGAAAGAACTAAACTTTTTATTGCACGAATATTAAAACAGACG